>APFE030836230.1:41777-69760 GCA_000404065.3 Pinus taeda | reverse complement strand
CCTTACCAATGCACCTTCAACATTTCAAGGTTTGATGAATTCAATTTTCAAACCATTCCTTAGAAAATTTGTGTCAGTGTTTTTTGATGATATACTAATCTACAACAAGTCTTGGAAGGATCATGTTGAACATGTTGACAGGGTGTTACAACTATTGGAGGAGAAACAATTATATGCAAAAATATCCAAATGTTTCTTTGGAGTACAAGACGTGGAATATCTTGATCATATTGTATCTCATGAAGGTGTTAAGGTAGACCCTAGAAAAATTAAAGCCATTAAGGAATGGAAAATCCCCACATCCATAAAGCATTTGCAAGGATTTCTTGGGTTGACAGGGTATTATCGCAAGTTTGTTAAGAATTATGGGAGAATAGGAGAACCTCTAACAACATTATTGAAGAAAGATGCATTTTCATGGGCTCCAGAAGCAACAAAGGCATTTGAACATCTTAAAGAGGCAATGTGCCAAGCAACAGTCTTAGCTACACCAGACTTCACAAAAACCTTTATTGTGGAATGTGATGCTTCAAGAAATGGAATTGGTGTTGTTTTAATGCAAGATGGAAGACCCATTGCTTTTGAAAGTCATCCAATCAAGGGAAAGTTTTTACACAAAGCTATTTAGGAGAAGGAAATGTTGGCAATACTACATGCACTTAAGAAATGGCGACCCTACCTAATGGGAAGACACTTCAAGGTAAAAATGGATCATGATAGCCTTAAAAAAATTTTAGAACAAAGATTATCCTTTGAAGAGCAACAAAAGTGGGTCACAAAGATGTTGGGTTATGACTTTGAAATCATCTACAAAAAAGGGAAGCCAAATGTGGTGGCAGATGCACTCTCAAGAAAGGATGAGGATGTGGAAGCATTGTTGTGTGCCATTTCTATTATCCAACCAGATTGGATAAATGAAGCAAGGGAGGAATGGAAGAATGACGAAGACGTGTGGGCACTTATTCAAAAGTTACAACAAGATTCTAGTACGTCGGATACATTTAGTTGGCAAAATGATTCATTATGGTACAAAGATCGCTTATACCTCTGTAAGAATTCCCAGCTAAAACAGAAGATTCTTATGGAATTGCACACTTCTCCCTTAGGAGGGCACTCGGGATTTTTAAAAACTTACCACAGGGTTAAGAAGGAATTTTTTTGGGAGGGCCTTAAATCAAATATTCAAGAGTTTGTGGGGGAATGTTTGGTTTGCCAGAAAAAGTTGAAACAATTAAGACACCGGGTCTATTACAACCTTTGTCCATTCCAAGCCAACGTTGGGAGGAGGTTTCAATGGACTTTATCACAGGTTTACCCAAGTCTGAGGGAAAGAGTGTCATCATGGTGGTAGTTGACAGACTTACCAAGTATGCACACTTTTGTGCATTATCACATCCATTTAAAGCCAGTACATTTTCTATTGCATTTATGGAAACAATTCACAAGCTATATGGAAACCCAAATATTATTGTAAGTGACAGAGATCCCATTTTCACTAGAAATTTTTGGACAGAATTATTTTCTTGTCTTGGTACTCAGTTAGCTCATAGCTCATCTTATCATCCTCAATCTGATGTGCAAACTGAGATAGTAAACAAATGTTTGGAAGGATATCTTCGTTGCTTTGTATATGATAAACATACACAATGGGTCAAATGGTTTGCCTCTAGCTAAATGGTGGTATAACACTTCCTTCCATACATAAACAAAAATGACCCCATTTATGGCACTTTATGGATATCATCCACCATCCATCACATCATATTTAAGAGAAAATTCTAAGGTTCAAGCAGTGGAACATCACATTGAGCATCCACAACAAGTCCTCCAACTCTTAAAGGATAAACTTGTGATGGCGGAGAATAGAATGAAACAACAGGCAGATGAACATCGCAACGAAAGAAGTTTTGATGTAGGTGATTGGGTATTCCTATGGCTAAAACCATATAAACAAATTTCCCTCAAGCAAGCTAAGAATGATAATAAATTATCACCAAAGTATTATGGTCCATACAAGGTGTTGCAAAATATTGGTACTATGGCATACAAATTGGAGCTTCTTGCAACTTCTCGAGTGCACCCAGTTTTCCATGTTTCATGTTTAAAGAAGGTTATAGGCGACAAGCTCCAAGTTCAAACAATATTGCCAGAACTTGATGAGGAAGGAAAAATTATATTGGAACCGGAAGTAGTCACAGAAACAATAAATCTATAGCTACGAAATCAATCAATTTTAAAGTATCTCATCAAGTGGAAGAACTTATCCGCTGACGATTCCACATGGGAAGATGAGAATTTTATACAAAAGAATCCATAACTACTCAAGCATTGAGGAAAACACTTTTTTGAAGGAGAGGGGCATGTTAGGTCCCTATAATACTAGTGATTACCCCATATATAGTTGTATCCTTATTAATATTGTTGTGCCCCTATTGTCCCTATATTGTTATTACTGTGCCCCATAGAATCCCTCTATTGTTATTTTTGTGCCTTTATATTATTATTGTTCGGTCAGCTGGGTTATATTGTGACTCCTTAGACTCCTATATATAGAAAGGAGGTCTTTTCATTTGAATCATCAAAGAATCACTCATTTGTGTAATGTAAAGGAGGTTTGATCTTTTCTATATTTTTGCAAGCTGGTTCCATAACAAGTGTTGGCATTCATAGCATCCTACTCTTTGGATGACTGCATAGAGAATTCAATGGTCTTTACTTTAGCATTTTGTTCTGCAACCAATTTCAGGTTTTCCCATATCTTCTTTATCTCATAGATGATATCATCCCAAATTAGTTGCCTAGATTTAATGAGGGACATGTTTTCCTTCAACCTATTATTTAATGCTTTAATATCATGTTGTGCCACCTGATATTTTATGTTGATTTACTCCACATTTTCTTGGGTAGACCATATATATTTCTCCTTGTTTGCAAGCATGTCCTCAATGTTGTCTGATTCAATTTGAATTTTCTTAAGCTCTCTCTCTGATAGATGTAGATCAGTGAAAGCCTTGATTAACTTCTAAGTAGGGTTTTGTGGGTTATTTGACACAACCACAACACAAATGTGAGGATCAATCTTTTGTTGCAACTCTGTTACCCTCAATTTGATGCTTACCACCTCATTATTTATTTCTATCAATTCTGTGGCTAGTATTTCCTTCTCATTTTCCACCTGAGCCAACTCTTTGGTTTATACATGCTCCGTAGTAGGCATTTAAGTTGTTACCTTAATGACTGGATCTCTAATTGTGAGCATTTAATAATAACATATATGGAAACTTTTTCATTTGGGTCCACCCTTATTTTGGTAATTATATCCTTGTAGCCTTAATTTTGCATATGGAGGGCTCTAAAATTGGCTTTTTCCTACTTTATTTTAGTAGTTTCCTTCTCCAACAACTTCTCACCCTTGATGATGGTCATATATCCCTTTCTTAACTCACTATAAATCATCTCCTTTGCTTGCCTATGCAAATTGATCTTTTCCAGTAAGGGGACACTAGTGATATCCAAAGACAAGTCCACTATTCTGAATGGTGGCCCAGATGGCACGGATTGCACTTAAGGGTGATCCAAGGAGAACTTCATCTAATTTATCTCCAATTCTATGTTAGCTAAGAGCCTCATTTTGTAGGGAACCAAATTAGAAGCTAGTTGTGATAACATCTCATCCCTAATTTTCTTATTTTTCTCCTCTGTCATATGTTCTTCCTATCACTTGGGGTCTACTTCTCATGTGCTTCCAAATGAACCCAATATTACTACCTCAGTTGAACTCGAGGTGGAAGTTTGTTGTGGATCCTCTAATTGCACTTGAAAGCCTAGTTGAATTAGGTTCTCCTCCTCATTTTTCTCCTAGAGTTTTTCTTTCTAAGTTGAGGATGCATCCTCCATCATGGTATCTCCTTCCTTATCAATACTCCTCTTATAATTTTTTTTCCTTTGTGCTTGGTGTCTCAACTTCAATCTCTGTATTGATGGGCTATGAATCAAAATTAACCTTCCATACTAGTTTAGGTTTATATTCATGTTCATAGGTAGAGCCATTAATCTATTTCCTTCTACTAAATATGATACCATGAGGATAATAATTCCATGCCTCTCATATTTCAAAGTTCAATTGTAACACCGTCCTCCCACACTTTCCCAATATAATAGTCCACCGAGGTAAATATGTGATGAAGAGTTACTATGATATTATTCAACTCCCCAAGTATGGTTAAGGAAGTGGACTAGAAAAAACAAAACCCAAACTAACCTTCCTTAAGAGCTACAGGACCCCCAGGGGATAACCAACAACTCTAGGTGCCAAACCCCTAATTTAACTTTCTTTTTAATTGAACTAGGCCCCCATTCACTCCCATGACAAGCATTACATGAGACTTTAACCCTCCATTCACTCCCACAACAAGGACTCTGTTGAGCCTTAGTTTTGGTGTATTTTTGCTCTAAGAAACTTAATTAACCATCTATTTATCATCCATTTTCACTTAATTCATTCCATTTTGATGTATATTTGATATCCATTGAGGTATTTAGCTTTAATTTGTCAATTTCTAAAGTTTTTATAAAAGTTTGATTTTAAGTGCAAATTTGGCAATTTCAGAAATTCTCATAATCACTCTATGGTTGATATGGTTGCAGGCCACTTGAGCACGAATGGGATACATGAATGGAAATATTGGGAACTAGGACTAAGCCAACTATGCTTGGTTCCAATAGAACGAGCTTTATTAGGCCCATTTGGAGCTAGTCAATCATGACTAGTCATCCAGAAATCCCATCTAAATAGGGAAGTTTTGAGATTCCATGGGATTAGTCATATTTCTTGGGATGAGGATAGTGAATTCGACTTGAATAGATGGATTAGAGTAGATGGGTTTGTTAGAGTGAATGTGGATTAGTTTGTTTCATGAGACTCCTTATTTAAGAGCCACAACTTTGATGGCTCATGTATTGACTTATTATACTTTTATGCTGTGATACTTTTGGATTGAGGAATTAATTTGAAGACTTTTTCTATTATTATTTTGCTGATCAATGCTATGGATGTGTAATTGATTTGAGCTTCTGATATCACTTCTCAAGTGTGCAAGGAAAGGGTGGAGGGCCCCCATTCCAAGCTAAGTACACTTCATTGTTAACTAGTTTTATTTCTTGTAATATGTTTAGTGTAGAACTGGTTTTTCAAAGCTTTATTTCAAATTGCTTTATGGTTCATGAATGGTAATTGATTGCTTTAGTTATTAGCTTATTCATCACTTTATTGAGTTGAAGAAACACAAGCGTTCAAGTTGAGCATCTCTTCTGCTAAAATGATGAGTTACAACTAGTTTATTTGATTTGCATGCAAGTGGTTTTTATTATGATTTTGAGTATTGAGATGAATAACTTATGATTAAATACTTTATGTGTCTCTTAAGCTAAGAGCTTCTTTCATTAACAATTTATCCATCTCAAGTTCTTGATTTTAATCTCCGATTCATTAAGTGATAGTTGAGGCAAAGGTGGACTTCTTGAGTCAAGAACCATCTCAATATTTTTCCTCTACTGTAAACAAGTTGAATTAGATTTGTAGGATGTATTGCTTTTGAATAAATTATCTTTCATGGTTTGATTATATCTGATCTTCACACATAGTGAACTTGCCTCAAAGCATAAACAACCCGGATTGATAATAAATAATTGTGTTAGTTTAGGTACATAAATTAGCGCAACATTTTGGCGCCGTTGCCGGGGATCGAACCCGGGTCACCCGCGTGACAGGCGGGAATACTCACCCATCTTCCAGTTTGGAAAAGGAATAAAAAAAATAAAATATCTATATTTAAAAAAAAAAAAAAATTACATATAAAAAAAACGAGAAAAAAGCAAAAAAGCAAAAAAAAAAAAAAAAAAATGTTTGCTGGTGAAAACTAGGCAACTGGCACCATGCAAACACGAATTCATAGGGGAAAACTAGGGAAACCTGGACTCTATGAATTCTATATTCTTGTTCTACTGTTCTCACATAATTTCAATGCAGGGACTCTCCACAACTGACTTGGGGACAACTCAAAACTTCAGCAACGGAGAGCATTGCAGCAGGATTTTAGCTGGAAAGCTAAGGTATTGTATTGTCCACATAGGGATCTGAAGCAAGAGATCGTTGTAGCAGAACCTGAAGATACTTGTCACTGGAAACACAACATTCCATAAGCATTGCATAGGGACCTGAGTCAAGACATTATTACAGAGGGACCTGAACAATTCAAGAAATGGAGCATGGAGAACAAGGAGCAGAAATAAAGTCTACTTTTCATCCATCTACAACATTTTTTATTCCATTCCACCTGTACATACATCATCCAAGGGAGTATATTCATAGTCATTTTGTGCTTGAAATTCAATTTTTTTTAGAAATTTTTAGTCTTTGATCTAATTGAAGTTAGTACCTGAGGATATTCATTAACATTCATATCCTACATTCCTTATACATATCCCATATTCCCCATACATATTCCATTTCATTCATATATATTCCCTATACATATTCCTATAACCCTAGGTATTTTTCTTTAGAAGCAAAAGACCAAGCTAGGACAACTCTTTTCACCTGCACATAAACTCAAAGCATTAGTGGTGGTAATAATTTTAAATATGACCCAAATGGTCATTTTAAAATTATAAAGTTATGGTATACAAGTCAAAATAAACCCCATGTGCTATATGGAAACCAAAAAGTTATTTGTCATACCAACATATACCATAGTTCAAAACATGAATGCGCTAAAGTTATGGTATACAAAATTTAAGGTGCAAAGTCTATAAAGTTATGGTATAATGCGCAAAGGTTATAAGGGTATGGTATATAACACAAAGGATATAAGGTTATGATGTGTGCAACCAACGCGCATATAACCTAAGGATCATGCATATAGTACCGGAGCGCATAACATATGGAATATGACATAGCAAAGGTATACAAATGTGGCACATATGTTATATGTTATAAAGCAAAGGATGGAAGGGTGCAAACATATGAGACGGCCGCGCACAAACCATATAACATAGTTATGCATATAAGCATTGCGGCGGGGTAATGAAACATTATTGCACAGATATCATTGCAATGCAAGCGCACGACAGTGGCCATAATCAAAAAACGCTGCAACCATGAATGAAAAGTTAACCACAAACACCAACAGGCCAACACACAGGTACGGGCTTGACACGGTGTCATGGCAACTTGTTCTCATTGGACAGTGTAACGGTGGAAGGTCATGCGTATGAAACAATAATTCAGCGATCCTCATGACACAGACGGGCGACTGGTCAAACAGGACGGCCATGTAAACCATGCATTGTAAACACCAATGGATGAGAGGCACGGTACAGCCCTGAAACGGTCATAAACCGACCTCTCCTGCGCTGTTTAAACCATAATCCTCATTGACATAGCTCAAAGAAATGGTGTTTGAAGCTGCAGCACAGTAAAAGGAGGGTTAAATGAGTTTGAGGCGATTTTAAAGAAGAAGTCCGGGTTTAATGTTCAGAGAAAGCCAATTTTCGGGATCTAGTCAGGTAAGAGTGGAGTTTATCTACGCTCGGCGACTGTGGGATATGTTGTGATTTCATGTCATTAACTGATAAATCCATTGCCTTGCCATCAGTCTAATTGACCGAAGTAATATGGATTTGGAGCGCTCGGTTACACTCCACGCGCTCATTGACAGTCAGGTAACGCTACAAATCCGTGTTATCTCCAGTTGATAGCACTTATGGATATATATTGATAGATTTTTATGCGTCAATCCTGGTATAGAAAACAGTAGTTAAATAAGCAGCATTTAAAGTCTAGCTATTGCATGCATAACACGTTAGAAGGATTTCGAATTGAATATGGAATATGGTGCATTAAAAGTGGAGAGTTAGTTTGAAACAGGGGAGGCAGAGTTCATATAAGTGCCGAAGGTTGTTTACATGTGCGCTGTTAATTGTTTAACTATTGTTTCAATTAACATACCCTTTGTTGCGCGCTGTCAGCTGTGATGCATTGGTGGTCTCTGTTATGTGCATGTGCATGTTAATATGTATATATTTGTGGTTTGACCAGAACAGGGGATTGAATACCGGATTGTCATGTGCATTATTGGCTGCCAAAAGGAGTCGGGTTGTTGAACCATTCAACAATGTTGTGTTTTTAATAGATATTTTGAGGCCGAAATATGTATATAGTGTCATGCTAGGGCCGAAAAGTTTTGTGCATATTTGGTTGAGGTCGAGAGCCTTTTTGCATTTTGTGGTTTTTATGATGAGTCTGCACGCATATTTTCCAAATCAAATGCTACAATCGAATGCCTTCATAATTGATTTTGCTTAGGACGAGAGTGTGTTGAAAAGTTTTGTTTTGGTAATAAGGCTGCAAGCATAATTCTCATAATTTTATGATACAGTTGAAGAGCCTTCTTTTTGCTTAGGCCGAGAACATTTTGGGAATTTTGGTTTTGATGATGAGGCCGAGAGCCAAATTCTTCAGTTTTTGTTTTAAATACACAGTAAATCATGTTTTTTGGGTGATGAGTAAACATGGTTATTGTTGCATGTGTATTTAATTTTCAGATATCAGTATATTAACAGAAGGTATACAGGTGTTGTTTGCATTAAACAGGGGATTAAAACAGTGCTTTTGCAAAGGGAAGAATATAACAGAGGTTAAAGAAGTCAGAGTTGAGTTGAGTCAGAAGAGGAAGGTAAGCTTCTTTGCTTCCAAAATTTCATTTTAAAGGAACAATAGTCATAAATTTTTATTGTTAAAATGAAGTTAGTAACAGCAGAAGCCTACATTGATTGGTTTACAGAAACAATGACAAACCGAGTAGAGCCAAAATTTCAGATAGAAAGCTGGGGAAAAGAGACTATGGAAAAACTTTATCAGGCAGGGATGATAGGCTTTTTACAAAAATTTAATGGCCATTCTGAGGAGATAACCAAGGACTTTATAAATAATTTCAGTCAAGACCAGACTCGAGTAGGGGAAATCATTGTTCCGGTAACCCAAGAATACTTGTCCAAAGCCTTAGATTTGCCAATGATAGGGGAGAAGTATTACAAAGGCCTACACTTCAAGGAGAAAGCGTGGACTTTCTTCCTTGAGAAAATCCGGAAGGAGACATTTGATAAGACAAAAGGGATACTCAGGGAGTGGTTTAATGAACCATGGGCAGAATTGGTCTTGGTCATCCAAAAGTTCTTGACTTGTGATCGAGGATATAACATTGCCCACTTGTATCATGTCAGACTTCTACAGCACATCAGAGGGGAGGATAGGATTAATTTACCATATTTCCTATATAGGAGTCTTGTGAGAATGATTGAAACAGTAAAACAGGAACACATGCCTAAAGCAACACAGATATACTATCAAGGATTAATCAAAATCCTAGTGGAGTACTAGGTGAGATCACAGGGCATAGTGTGGAGAGAATTCATGATTAAAAATCATTTTACTGAACAAATTATTGGGCATAGGACAAAATAGAACAGGAAAATAGGAGCTTTATGAATTCCCCCTTATATCCAAGAACAAGAGCTAGAAATATGGCCATGCATGAAACTGAAATATCTGTCATGTATATTCCTAGGAGGCTTAGGAATAAGTGTCCCATTGACTTATACAAAGAAGTAGAGGCATATTCTCCCAGAAAACAAGAAGAACATGATATTTCACAAGAAGTCCTTGAATGGGATTCCACATATGATGATGATGCAGCAGCAACATCATTAATGAAAACAACACAAGATTTTGAAAAGGAAATCAATTTGGCCAAAATCCAGGACTTAACTGATCAATTGGAAATTAGCAAAATCTTGGAAAAGCAATTAATAGAAGAAAACAAGGCACATAAGAAAGAAAATGCTAAGCTGATCAAAACAAATGAAAAGTTAAAGGAAGAAGTAGGCAGTCTGAAACGGAGAAATGAGTTACTTTCTAAGCAAGCATTCAAATGGCTAAAGGACAAAAATATGTGGCAGGCAAAATATGAGAAACAGAAGGTTAAAGCAGCTTTGCTCAAGGAAAGGCATGAACCAGGATTTGATTTTTTGGGCAGGAAAACATCTACAGGTACAACATCTACTACAAAAGGCAGAGGATCCAAGAGGAGCAAGCAAGCATGGGGACATGCTTGATGATAAGCAAGGGAGAGATGTTGAGCCTTAGTTTTGGTGTATTTTTGCTCTAAGAAACTTACTTAAACATCTATTTATCATCCATTTTCACTTCATTCATTCCATTTTGATGTATATTTGATATCCATTGAGGTATTTAGCTTTAATTTGTCAATTTATAAAGTTTTTATAAAAGTTTGATTTTAAGTGCAAATTTGGCAATTTCAGAAATTCTCGTAATCACTCTATGGTTGATATGGTTGCAGGCCACTTGAGCGCGAATGGGATACATGAAGGGAAAGCTTGGGAACTAGGACTAAGCCACCTATGCTTGGTTCCAACAGAACGAGCTTTATTAGGCCCATTTGGAGCTAGTCAATCATGACTAGTCATCCAGAAATCCCATCTAAATAGGGCAGTTTTGAGATTCCATGGGATTAGTCATATTTCTTGGGATGAGGATAGTGAATTCGACTTGAATAGATGGATTATAGTATATGGGTTTGTTAGAGTGAATGTAGATCAGTTTGTTTCATGAGACTCCTTATTTAAGAGCCACAACTTTGATGGCTCATGTATTGACTTATTATACTTTTATGTTGTGATACTTTTGGATTGAGGAATTAATTTGAAGACTTGTGCTATTATTATTTTTTTACTCAATGCTATGGATGTTTAATTGATTTGAGCTTCTGATATCACTTCTCAAGTGTGCAATGCAAGGGTGGAGGGCCCCCATTCCAAGCTAAGTACACTTCATTGTTAACTAGTTTTATTTCTTGTAATCTGTTTAGTGTAGAACTGGTTTTTCAAAGCTTTATTTCAGATTGCTTTATGGTTCATGAATGGTAATTGATTGCTTTACTTATTAGCTTATTCATCACTTTATTGAGTTGAAGAAACACAAGTGTTCAAGTTGAGCATCTCTTCTGCTAAAATGATGAGTTACAACTAGTTTCTTTGATTTGCATGCAAGTGGTTTTTATTATGATTTTGAATATTGAGATGAATAACTTATGATGAAATACTTTATGTGTCTCTTAAGTTAAGAGCTTCTTTCGTTAACAATTTATCCATCTCAAGTTCTTGATTTTAATCTCTGATTCATTAAGTGATAGTTGAGGCAAAGGTGGACTTCTTGAGTCAAGAACCATCTCAATATTTTTCCTCTACTGTAAACAAGTTGAATTAGAGTTGTAGGATGTATTTCTTTGAATAAATTATCTTTCAAGGTTTGATTATATCTGATCTTGCACACAATAGTGAACTTTGCCTCAAAAGCATAAAAAACCCGGATTGATAATAAATAATTGTGTTAGTTTAGGTACATAAATTAGCTCAAGCCACAATCTTCATATCATGGGTTATGGGGTCATCCACAAACCACAGTTCATCGAAGTCCATTTGCTAGGCCACACACTGTCAGAATCATCAGTTGGTCACAAGCATTACAGGGTATCTCTATCCTCGAATCTTCATATTCAACAAAGGCTTGGCAGGAGGGAACTTTAGCGCAATGGGGACCATTGCTTCTTAAGGAGGGAGGAATGATCCGAATGGAAAATGGCCCTTGTATTGGTTATCTATGGTATTGACCCATGGAATTTTACCCATGGTATTGTAAATGGCATCCACCCGTGGGTATTGTAAAATCCACCCATGGTATTCATTCACCCATGGAATTGACCCATGGTATTGTAAAATGGCATCTGCCTGTGGTATTGTAAAATCCACCCATGGTATTCATTCACCCATGGAATTGACCCATGGTATTGTAACAAGAAAAATACTATAAGTAACAAGTCACATTTTGTAAAAGGACAGATTGTCCGCCACAATGTAGCCTTTATAGTTCAAAGGCATGTAGCTGCCACATCTCTTCTCAGAGATAAGCTACCATTTCTCTAACTGGTTTATTTTCACTTGGGTTTTAATAAAAAGTTTCTTTGTGGTTTTGTTTATTGGGCATTCTCATATTTTTCTTCTGGTAATTTCAAATTTTCAAATCTTGGGGTCTTCCCCCAAGATCCATTGCAAGTTTTCAGATCTTGGGGGTCTCTATCCATTTCAATCTTTTAGATCTTGGGGGCCTCCTCCCAAGATCAGGATCATCAACAGACTCCATGTGAGCATATTATTTTTAAGGCAGTTATGTTCTAGCAACCCTGAATTTTGAGCCACTTTTGTAGGGTGAGGACTCAGGCCTTTGCCTAGAACTTGATGAAATTTGCAAAAATTATAGGTAACAAGAAGAAAACACCTCTAATGCAAAACTTCAACAAGGACCTAACATAACTCGTCCTAACCATGACAATGATTTTGTCAAACACATCATGAACATGTAATATATAGGCCATAATTACAAATATAAACATAGGGGCCTTATGCTTATTTGAAAATCAACAAGAAGAATTGATTCCCTCTCATACTAGCTACAAAAAAATTTGTTAGGTCATTCATCCATTAACATTTAATCTACTAACCAAAACACGATGAGAGCCATAACTCAAGTCCATCATAAAACCACACTTTCAGCCAACATATAACCAAATAAATAACAATAATAGAACAACCATCATAGCCACATAACAACACGTACATTTACATGTAATACAAAGGAGGAAAAGAGATCTTATTAACATATGAAAATACAACCATGTTAGGGACTTCCATGTACCAACCGACCCTAGATTGGATAAATCAAATCTTTCATTTAGCTAATCACCCTCGCACCATATTCTAATCATGTATGTGGGATCTCATGGAATAAACCAAGAAAACAAAACTAGTGAATCCAGAGAACAAGCCATATCAATCCTCAACCATTGATCCCACCTCATAGTTAAACATCACTAACCATCACCATATCGGTCTCTGTCCAAGTTGTCTAGGGCTCCAAAGAGTTTGTTCCAACTCAACTTCCAATACTCGTAACTCAACCCACATCTGCCATCGGGATCCATACCATTTATCCAACCAAGGATTCCTGGACTAGTAACTCAACCCACCAAGGGCTCCAGAGCATTTTTCCAACTAAGGGTTCTAGGACTAGTAACTCAACCCAAGTTGTTACAAAGCTTCTAGAGTGTTTGTCTAGCCAAGGCTCTAGGAACTAATAACTCAACCCACATCCATAAGGAACATGAGCACCAACCTAATAACAAAAGGTAAAACCCACAACACCGTGGCTATCTAGGAAATGGAAAGGCTAGGAAAAACCACTGTCAATCTATGAAATCCTCCATGCCAATAATAGATCATAACCAAATAACCACATGCATATGCCATGCATGTCAAAACTAACAAGAAAATCATACATGCAACTTCGTACCTGCAAACAAAACCCATTGTAGTTGTTGATGTTGATGTTCCCTTATGCTTTCGTTCTCTTCATTTGCCTTCTTGATCCAAATCCAAAGTATTTCACAATGCTCCAAAGTGATCCAAGAAAACTCTAAGTGTCCAAGAGTATGACAGAGAAAGAATAGAATGAGAGTACCAAATACTAAACTAACAAAGTTTGTAAACCAATCCTCATAAGACTTTTTATCATTGAGGCCTCTATTGTCTTCATTTTTCATTATTTTTCCTTCACTTTCCTCCTCAGATGCAACCTCTGACCTTTCATGCCTTTCCAAATCCTTTGCCAATTTCCACTATTTTTAATTAATCACAAGTGATCCCCATCACTATATTTTTTCCCAACTTTCAGCTTGGAATATTTGTCCCATGACCTTGATCTTATTTTCCATTTATTAACTTTATCACATGTATTTTTAACCCGCGATTGTTACAAACCCCTCCCCCTTATGGAAACATCATCCTAGGTCTTCAATAACACCTACAACCAGGTAGGATTTTGAAAAGAAAAACACATTTCCCATGGAGATTTATAACCTCGCTCGTTGCAGTATTTACAATGAACAACCTACTGAAAACAAAACCAATATGACAAACATAGCAGCATGACAAACATACCTCTTGCTAGAGCTTTATAAGACATCTCATTGCAGTATTTACAATGAAAACCATATATAAATATGTACATATACCACGACTTATTTGCCTCCACCGCCAAACAATGAAGGATGCATATCCCACATCTGATCAACCATCTCCCATGTAGCTTCAACACATGCTCAATTTCTTAGTTTCGGAGCATGAGCATCTTTCTTTGCAAAATGCACAGAGGTTTCAGTTAGAACTCTCCTTCTAGTTTGACCTACAATACATACCAGTCAATCACATTATTAACATCTTTAACATACTTCTTAAGTAATGGCACATGGGAAACATCATGGAATTTCACTATCGGAGGTAGTGTAAGTCTATATGCCACTGGCCCAATCCTCTCAAGGATCTCTAAAGGCCTGCAATACCGAGGTGCTAGCTTCACGCATGACCCAATCCTCAAGCAACTCTTCTTGGGATTGATGCTAAAATACACATGTTCCCCAATTTGAAACTTCTTAAATGCCCTGTGTTGATATGCATAATTTTTATGCATGTCTTGCATTTCCTTTAGATTCTTCTTGATAACTTGCATTTCTTGTTCCATCTCTGTAAACATTTACAATCTTATCAATACCCTATTCAATGGATCACTCCAACTAATAGGAGTATTACAAATTCTCCCATAAAGTGCCTCAAATGGACTCATCCTCAGTGGTTGCTGATAACCATTTTTGTATGCAAACTTAACTAGTTGAAGATACCCTTCCTCCTTTCATTGCTAATGCATAACAAACATTCTCAACATGTCCTCGAAAATCATGTCGACCCTCTCTCTTTTTCCATCTGCTTATGGATGAGAAGTTGTACTGAAGTCTAACTTTGTCCCCAAACCTACAAATAATTCCTTCCAAAATTTGGAGGTGAACTTAGCATCCATTTCTGACACAATATTCTTCAGTACTCCATGCAACCTCACTACATCTCTAATGAATACCTGTGTTATATCATTAGTTGAATAAGTAGACTTCACTCAAATGAGGTGTGATACCTTTGTTAACCTTTCAACCACAACCATAATAGAATCATGCTATCTAGATGTCCTTAGAAAACCTGTAATGAAATCAATGTAAATGACCTCCCATTTGCACTATAGAATTGGAATCAAATGTAGTAAACCACCTTGATTCTTACACTTTGCATTTGCTTGTTGACAATCCAAACATCTAGCCACAAACACTACCACTTAGTTATTCAAATTTGGCCAATAATATAACTTATTCACTGCTATCAATGTCCTTTGATATGCTAAATGACTTCAATATGGCTTAGGATGAAAATCCCTCAAGATAAGCTTCTTGAGCTCACTGTTGTCCAACAAATAGATTATGTCCCTAAATCTAACAAATCCATCTATTGTGAGACGATAGTCCATATCTTGATCACCTATATCCTTTTGTAACCCATGGTTAAGCTCCCTATACCTTCCATTATATTGACCTCTATGCAAGATATGATCTTGTATACCTGTCCCATATGAACTCATCGTTGTAATGTGATTTACCTATACTCTTCTACTAAGAGCATCTGCAACCCTGTTAGCTTTCACTTTAATGTACCTAATCTCAAAGGAAAACTCATTGATTATGGCCAACCATCTAGATTCTTTGGCATTTAAATTTTTTTGGGTCAAACAAGTATCTCAATCCATTATGATCAATCATCAATATAAACCTCATACATGAAGATAGTGCCTCCACTTCTTCAAATCATGGATGACCATTTCCAACTCAAGATCATGTGTAACATAACTATACTCATGCTCATTCAGTTTCCTTGATTCATAGCGCACTACATGTCCTTCCCTAACCAGGACTCCACCAACTCCTCTCTTACAAGCATATGTACACACCACAAAATCTTTGTCTAGATCTGCAATATTTAGAACTAGAGCATTTGTAAGCAATTGCTTCAACTGCTCGAAACTTGTGGCACATTTTTTTTTTCCAGTCAAATTTCTTTCCTTTCCTTTGTAATGAAGTAATGGGATAATAAATTTGTGAGAATTTCCTGATGAACCTCCTATAATAACATACTAACCACATGAATTATCTAACCTCATCTGCATTCCTAGGATTTTTCCATTCCATAATGGATTTTATCTTTTCTAGATCCACTGTTATGCCTTCCTTGGAGAAAACATGCTCAAAGTAATGTACCTTTGTCTAAAATAAACTACATTTTTTAAGCTTGGAATACAACTAATGCTCTCTTTGCAATCTCAATACTTCTGTTAAGTGTTTGGCATGCTCTTCTTCATTCTTAGAATATATGAATATATCATCAATGAACACAATAACAAACTTCTCCAGATAAGGATACAACACACTATTCATCAAGGACATAAAAGTAGTTGGAGAATTAGTCAAACCAAAAAGTTCTGCAACAAACTCATAATGCCCATACTTGGTCCAGAAAGTAGTCTTGTAGATGTACCCTTCTATAATGTGTACCTAATGGTATCTTGATCTCAAATCAATATTTGATAACATTGTTTCTCCCTTCAACTGGAAAAACAAGTCACCAATCCTTGGAAACAAATATCTATTCTTGATGGTTACCTTGTTCAACTACCTATAGTCAATGCACAATCTAAGAGTACCATCCCTATTCTTCACAAACAAAAATCGTGCACCTCAAGGAAATACACTTGGCATAATGTATCGCTTGTCAAGCATTTCATTCAACTATAGTTTCAATTCTACTAACTCTGGTGTGCTCATGTTGTATGGTTCCTTTGATGTTGGTGGTTCCCCCAGTACCAACTCAATAGAAAAGTCCACTTCCCTATAAGGCAGTATCTTTTTAGTCAATTTAGTGTCCTAAATTGCTTGCATAAATTATCAACCGAGGTTTGTAAGCTGATGAAGTGTAGTGCACTATATGTGCTTAATTAACCTTTCTTACTTTGTTGTTTTGTATTTTATATTGTTTTGGGGGTTTCTATTCTTTGATTCCTAATGATGTACAATCTGAACTATGAGAAACTTTTTTTTTTTTTTAGTTTAGACTAACCTAAGTACCCACGGGGGATTTGAACCGGTGACCTATCACAAGGAGTGCCTTAACAGCCCACCCATTCACCGTCAATCCAAAACCCCGTGGGCTGAACTATGAGAAACTTAAGTGAATCTAAAGGATTTTTTTTAAAAGAAAAAAATGTTCCTAAGTTAATATAACTTCCTAAAGGTGAACCAAGAGTTGAAGCTAGTCAAAATCTAATTTAAAGAAAGGAAAAACACATCATTTATCCCATCTCGTCATTAATCCTAAGTCATGAATCTATTTCTTCAAATTAAGGGCGAATTTGTAATGAATGTTGAAATAAATACAGGGAATGAAATCAATTGAAGTACTTCTAGTTACTCTAACCTTCAATTTTGAAAGTTAACCTTCTTGAGATGGGATACAAGCAACTTTCTGTACTTTATGATCTAGAGAACTAAATGAAACATGCAGAAGGTAACTGATTGATTTCAACCATTGTGTGAAGTGGATGTTTAACCATTTAGTTTAGGATTAGTATCAACTTGAAATGATGTTCAAAAACATCCATTAACACAGTGGATTGACAACTTTGTCCTAGGAAATAAATAACAAAATAGTGAGTAATCTAGACAACAATGCATTCTTATTACTTCAACCTTACTCTATTTAGAAACAAAATTGTTTCCTTTCATGAAATGTGTTGGAAGAACAAGACTGCACAATTGAGTTTAACATTATGCTATTGATCAAAACTAAAATAAATCAACCTAAGTTAGAAAAAACTGCTAAAATCAATGTAATGAAATTAAAACTAACCAGAAAACAAATGGAAAGAAAACCTCCTCCAGTGTAGAGCCCCTCTGCAACTGACTTGGTTGAGCTGCTAACTAATTAAGAATGCTCTCTTAAACTATCATTGTTCAACACACGACTTATATTATAGAAAAGGATGAAGTCCAAAATATAGAGATGAAAGTCTAAACTTAATACATGAAATTCTTTGAACCCCCCTTGGTTCTATACAACCAGTATTTAAAAGGAAATAATCATAACTGTCTTTGAGGAAAACAAGCTATAGGTGACTCATATGTATTACAACAAGACTATGAAAACGTCTGATCAGCGACACATGGCTTAAATTCGAGCAAGATTTTTGCAACAAAAATGTTAACACAGGTGGCTGATCCGAGTTAATGTTTACAATAGAACTATTAGATTTATTGATTAACCACAAAAGAGAAGATGAAGATTCCTACTGCTTCTAGGTATCATATGTTTGAATCCACCTTTGACTATGATCTTGAGCTTGCTTTCTTGTCGATCTGGGCTGATTGAATAGGAGAGAATCTATGTGGAGACGATTCTAGAGATGCCGATGTGGCTAGATTCTTCATTTGACACCTGGAAGCTGCCAGACCATGGAAGTAGCTACGGAATACATAGTTAGTTGCAGAATAGTTTGCGTTCTGTAGCTAATTTGCAAAAATTTATTCAAATAGCAAAAACATAAAAGTATAACATGTCAATCATTTAATGTCTTCCTGAAGACAAAACCTGTCATTTATCATTGATTGGGATCTGTTATCTTATGGAAAAGAAAGGGAAAAAGGTGAGAAAAGTTGCGAAGGAGAGGGTAATTCTGAATTTCAACAGTAACTTTGGAAGCTCTGTAGGAAATACATCTTGAAACTACTGTAGAACTACCTATTTAAGAATTTTGCATCCTCAACATCCTTACGTTTATCACTGGAAATACGTATTACAAATAACACACACCCTTTCCCATGAATGTGCTCTTCTTACATAGTTTACACCATTCTAACTGATGTTGCCTTCTTATTACCCTGCAAGATCATCTATTCTCCATTGACATACAAGCACTTAATAGCCTTTTCATAAAAATCGACCTTGTTCCTATGAAAATACAACTCGTCCATACCCATCAACATATTGTATGATCCCAATGGAATCACATTCAAATGCACTAATGTAGGAATACCATTCAATTCACATGCACAGGCTCTTACCCAATGATAAAATCTTTTTGTAGTACCTATAGCCAACTACACTAACCAAGATGCGCATGAAATCCTTTATTCAAACCACACTTATCCACCAGTTCAGGATTAACATAACTATAATTAGATCTAGGGTCAATCAAAATATAAACAACTTAATCACAAAGCTTACCATCCATCTCGATAATAAATGCCTGGTGATCCACCTGCCTATTATCCAATGTTGCATAGATCTGAGGAGTGCTCTATCTAACATCCCTAACTATTTTCACCTCTTGAGAACCATAGATATGAGATCTATTGGCTTGATGTTGTGGACAATCTCTCCTATGATGATATTTGGCACAATTCCAACACTGTAAAAGATTCCTACCATCAACCTTGTTTTTCTTCTCAAACTAAATTCCGTTTCCTTTGTTAGATGCATTGAACTTCTTAAGTGGTGCTACATTCTCTTTGTTACCTATGTCCTGAGATCTTGTTCACTTCTTATCCCATTTTCCTTAATTCTTCTCATTATGTTTCCAATCTTACTTAGTCTCGTATTTGCGCTTTGATTGATCATAACAATTCTTTAGCTTTTTTATGGCTTCCTCTAATGATCTATGATCATCAAATTCGATTCAACGTCTTGAACGTTGTCGGAGACCAACTAATGAACCTCTAAATCTGAGTTTTTCCCTCCTTCAAATAAGGCATGTATCTCAACATTTCCAAGAATCTACTAGTGTACTCCTCATCGATCATGGATCCCATATTCAACTCATAAAATTATTTTGCCCTGTCATCATAGTATCTCTCTGATAGATACTTCTTTTGGAAAAATATCGCGAACCCACTCCAAGTCAACTCCTATTCCCGAATGCCCCTTAAATGCTTTACATCTTCCCACCAAATGTATGCTATGTGAGGGGAGTAATCATCACCACACTGCTCATCTAATCTATAGGGAGACTCTTGTGAAGTATAATCCACCATTTTTATAGTCATATTCTATCTTATTCTTCCTACAAGTATATCATGTCAGTTGAACCAAAACATAAACATAACCAACATACCTTCATATAGTTCAGGGGAGGATATCACATCTGCAAGATCGACCATATTATCATAATACATGTATAAACATAATCATAATAGTATATAGATATCATCTCAATCATCATCCCAGTTACCATGCATGATGTCACAACTATAAAACCAACTAGATACAATGCATGCACAACAAAATATAGACACTAAAATGCATAAGCGATGCATATACAACTGACATGCATTTATTACAAACATATCCCAAAAACAATATCATTAACTTCTACATGGAAACACAATTGTCATAATGACCAATGCCATACATAACTAACAAACACATAGACCACAAACATAATGAACACATATGCAACCAACATGTATGCATGAAAAACACATTACACCCATCCAATCCAAGGGTTTACTCTTATACAACTCTGTAACACCTTCCTCCCACTTACTCAAGCTAACTAGTCCACTGGGGTAAATATGTGATGAAGAGTTACTATGATATGATTCAACTCCCCAAGTATAGTTAAGGAAGCAGAATAAAAAAACCAAAACCCAAACTGACCTTCCTTGGGAGCTACAGGACTCCTAGGGACTAACCAACCACTCTAGGTGCAAAAACCGTGAGTTAACCTACTTTTTAACTTAATTAGACCCCTAGTTGCTCCCATGATAAGTCATCCATGCGACTATAACCATTCAGTCGCTCCCACAATAAAGCCTCCATGTGACTGCATTATTTTTCAAGCAGTTTTGTGCTAGTGAACCCTAATTCTAAGTCACTTATGTAGGGTTGGGACTCAGGCCTCTATCCATAATTGATTAAATTATTAGGAATTATAAGTAGCAAGAATATGACACCTCTAATGCAAAACTTGAACAAGGACCTGACCTGACTCATCCTAACCATGACAGGAATTTCACCAAACACATCACGAACATGTAATCTATATGTCATAATTACACATCTGAACATTGGGTTCTCATGCTTATCTAAGAATTGACAAGAAGGATTGATGCTTTCTCATAATAGCTACCAAAACATATATTATGTCACTCATTCATTAACAATTCCTCTACTAACCAAAACATGATGAGAGCCATAACTCAAGTCTGTCATAAAATCATACTTGTAACCAATATATAACCAAATAAATAACAATAATAGAATACCCATCATAGCCACATAACAAAAAGTACATTTACACATAATACACAAGAGGAAATGAGCTCTTATAAACATATGCAAATCTGACTAAGTCAGGAACTTCCACGTACCACCCGACTATAGATTGGACTGAACCAAATCTTTCTTTCATCCAATCACCCTTGCGCTATATTCCAAACATGAATGCGGGATCTCATGGAATTAACCAAGAAAACCAAACTAGGGATTCCATAGGCCAAACTATCTCAACCCTCAACTAGTGATTCCACTTCACTGTCAGACATCACTAACCATCACCATATTGATCTCTATCCAAGTTATCCAAGACTCTAGAGCATTTGCTCCAACACGGCTTCCAAGACTAGCAACTCAACCCACAACTATCACCGAGATCCAAAGTGTTTGTCCAACGAAGGATTCCAAGGCTAGGAACTAAACCCTCCAAGAGCTCCAGAGTGTTTGTCTGACCAAGGTTTCTAGGACTAGTAACTCAACCCAAGTTATTACGTGGTTCCATAGTGCTTGTCCGACCAAAGTTGTAGGAAATAATAACTCAACCCACATCCATAAGGAATATGAGCACCAACCAAAAAACAAATGATAAAACCCACAACACCATGGCTATCTAGGAAATGACAAGGCTAGGAAAAACCACTGTCAACCTAGGAAATCCTCCATGCCAATGATAGATCATGACTAAATAATCACAGGCATATGTCATGCATGTAAAAACTAGCAAGGAAATCGTACATGCAAATCAGTACCTCTAAGCAAAAACCGTTGTAGTTTTCGATCCCGATGTTCCCTTGCACTTTCCTTCTCTTCCTTTGCCTTCTTAATCCAATCCAAAGTATGCCACAACGCTCCAAAAGTTCTCCAAGAAAACTCTAAGTTTCCAACAGTATGAGAGACACAAAATAGAATGACAGTGCCAAAGACTGAACTAACAAAAGTTGTGAACCGATACTCATAATACTTTATATCACTAAGGCCTCTATTTTCTTGATTTTCCATTATTTGTCCCTCATTTTCCTCCTGTAACTTGTGACCTTTCACCTTCCTTTTCTCCTATTTTCCATTATTTTCATAAATAAAATGCCAATACATGCCTCATAACTTTTCAACGCCTTTTCCATTTCCTTTTCAAATTTCCATAGCCATTAAGTAATCACATGTGATCCCCATCACCATGATTTTCCCAATATTCATATTGGAATATCCATGACATTGGTCTTATTTTTCCTTTATTAAGTTTATTACATGGATTTTTAACCAGAGGTTGTTACATAAATTCCTTTAACATAATTTCAACCTAGTGGAAAGCTTTTCTTGAGTTGACAACAAAACGACCTACTGTCATTCAAAGCTTGAACAATAACCCTTTTTAGCAGGGACAAAACTATTTTGTTCTGTATTTAGGCTCTGCCTGATGAACTCCAAAGAAAAAAATCTCATGGGCATAAACATAGGAAGATGGTAAGGAGGCAGTTCAAAACCATATACCCTAATTTCAATGTAGTATTCAAACAAGTACCAGTCACCCACTGTAGCATCCTTGCTAAGTTGAAGAATTTGTTTCTGTTAGGGAAGGACTATAGGAGGGGAGACTTTGTTGATAATTTTATAAGTGGCCATGAAAGTAGAAATAGATTGTGAAAACCCCGCATTCTTGGCTTTCTTCTTCATAGAATTGTCCCAGTCAACTACAATTTTTATTTTCTTATTAGAGTCTGCAATGTTGAGGCTTGGGTAATAAAATTCCTCCACAAGAGTGTAAAGGAACAAATAAATCAATATGGACTGGTATCTAAAGTAGGAGGCCAGGTAAAATTGGTTACATTGGAACTTGATATCCTCCATAAAAAAGAGGGAATTTCAAGGGAATATCTGGTTGCATCATTTTTGTAAGATCCCTAAGGCCACTTTGGAGACAATTTTTGTCTCATCCTCACCAAACAATAGTAGAATAACAACCAAAATTAGTGACACAATTTTTAAAAATAATGAAATGGGAAATTTTTTTGAACAAGAAGGAAAATGAGTGTTTAGAACGAGAATTAGCTGGAGGAAAATCTATTTCTCTCTAGTTGAGAGTCCGTTGTACTCATAGAAGAGTGTGGTCTTTGTAAATTTATCCAAGTTTTGGGATTTTGGGTAAACAAAATAATTTTATACCAATTCTGGGGTAGCATCCATAATTTTCTCCCCAGTGGATGAAATACAATAGTTCTTCTCTTTGACATAGGCGGCCATCAACCATGACATGAATTCTAGAAAAGTGTATATAGTTGGGGCAATTAGGAAATATAGTCTCGACTCATTGACTCAAAAAAGGTCTTCTTTTTTCAGGTAGTGGCCATATAATTCAAAACAAAGGTCTGCCAGGTCCAAAAGAAAAAAAGAGTCATGAATTTCAACGTTTGTTTCCATTAAGTGTTGTGTGTGGGCATAAGATTTTGACTGCTGTGTGTTTGGGGTTTTTGGTGTAGATTTCTTTAATTTAAGCATGATGAGAATTATGTAAGTACAAGGAACTACGAATTACCTAGTGACTGAAGGTAACTGGACATTGTGGACACAAAGAGGGCTCCGTGTAGGTTAACAGTTGGGAGAATGGTGTTTTTAACAGGCAAAGTAGCATGAACAAAGCAATTTTAAATAGATGAGTTTGGATCACAATGGTCGATCTATAGAGATTTGTAGGTGGGAAAATAATGTGGTGATGTGCAGGAGACACGTGGCAAAGTCATATTAGGTGAAAAGTAAGAGGAAAGGGTCATGCATTACAAAGCTTCATGCTCTTCTACCACGCTCATTTTTCAGTGGTCCCGACTATTAACATGGTCACCATTTTGTCCTAACAGGTGGTGAGTCCATCTATCCTCCTCCGTCGGGGTGCTTGAGTGGGTTTAGAGGTGAGGCTCAACCCCCCCGAAGTCCATCATAGTCATTGATCTGAAAAGTGCGCGTTATTGACTTTGACTTTCTAGGGGAAAGCATTGGCTTAACTATCATGCTAATTATCCCACCGAAGATTCTCTTGGATAAGGTCACTCTAGGATGGACGAGGATCCACCCGATAAGTGGCCACTATTTCACCATTAAATTAAAGAATGGGGAGAAGGTCCATGCTCCATCATCTCTTCAACATTTTATTCTCTTTCTTTCTTCTTCATTTTTTCATGTAGAGTTCCAAATACTCTTTGAGCCCATGAACCAAAATTCTGTGTAATATAAGAAATTTTAAGGAAAAATAGAGGGGGTACAACATGAACTCCTACCGGGGATAGTGCCTTGCTAGCAGGGCACTGAGAACCTGCATATTAGTGCCTTATCTATTGGGCATGGAGTAAACAATAGGTGTGTATATATAATATAATATATATATAAATATATATTATAATATATTAGATTATATAGATAATATATATTACATAATAATATAATAAATATATATATATATATTGTAGGCTTAACCCCAACAGAAATTACTTGCATACGAAATTCTAAATTCATAGGAAAAAATAAAAATGCGAGATGCATAAACACATAAAACATCATATACACAGAGATTTCCCACTGGATCTCAAAACCGAGACTACCAGCTTGATTTTTCATTATATTCCTTTCAATGTTACAATACGTATTTATACATGCCGAAGCATCCAATACCATGGACCGAAAACCATCGCATCGAAAACCATGGACCAAAAAACCATCGCGTCCAAAACCATGGACCGAAAACCATAGGTAGGTTCGCCCAACCTAATATAGGGTCCAAAAAAAAAATTTATCGGAGCGCTGCCCCGAACCCCGTAGAGGGGGGCTACTCGCCCCCCTCAAACCCCCCGCTACACAATCGATGCAATGAAGGGGGGGCTTCGCCCCCCCCCCGGTTCACTACGTAGGTTAGTCGTGGAAAGAATATAACACAACCCAACATCGGTGACTTGTTCATCTGTATCGATCTGTTGGAGCCTTATAGCTCCTTGCTACACCATATCTCGAATATAGTGATACCTGATATCAACATGCTTGGAGCGATCATGAAATACAAGATTGTATGATAAAAGAATCCCACTCTGATTATCACGGTGGTATCTAGTGTAAATCCAAACAGCTCATTGAAGAGCTTTCGCAACTAGACTGCCTCACAGGAGGCCATGCTAGTAGCAATATACTCTGCTTCGACAGTGCTCAAAGCCACATACTTCTGTTTCTTGCTCATCTAGGATATCGAAGCATATCCCAAGTAGAAACAACACCCAGAAGTGCTCTTATGGTCCTCCACATTGCCTGTCGAATCAACATCAGTGTATTCAAGTAGTCTCACATCTCCAGCAATGTATCTTAACCCATATGTAATTGTGCCACAAAGATATCTTAACAGATTTTTGGCACCAATCCAATGTATGTGGTGAGTTTTAACCATATGTTGACTCAATGGGTTGCCTGCGAAGCATATATCTAGATGAGAGTTCACTAAGAGCATTAATGCTCTGACGAGTTGCCGATACTCGGTAGCATTTCATAAAACTAGTTCAACAGCACTACTGCTTAACTTCTTGAAGTCAAGCTCCATCGGGGTAGTTACAGGCTTGCAGTCTACCATACCAAATCTTTCCAATATCTTCACCACATATTTTCTTTGAGATAGGAAAATTTCCCTTGGCTTCTGCCACACTTCAAGTCCTAGGAAATAGTGCATCAATCCTAGATACTTCACTTCAAATTCAGAAGCCAACTCCCTCTTACATTCGTGAATAAGGCGCCTGTTAGGAAGAGGTCATCCACATACAGCACCAGTATGAGAGGTTTGTCATATTCAACCTTAAAGTAAAGGTTAGGATCTGCTTCACTCCTAGTGAATCCCAACTTCATCAAGTAGCTATCGATCCTCTCATACCATGCTTTAGGTCCTTGCTTCAGCCCATAGAGAGCTTTCTTCAACCTATATACATGAGATTTTTTATCATAAATCTCAAATCCTTCGGGTTTTTCCATGTAGACCTCTTCTTTGATCAAACCATGCAAGAATGTGGTCTTGACATCCATCTGATGGAGGTTCCATCCTTCTGAAGCCACAAGGGCTATGATCGAGCAGATGGTCATATATCTGGCAACATGTGCAAATATGTCATCATAGTCTATACCTTCCTTATGGGAGAAACCATGAGCAAAAAAATGAGCCTTATACTTTTCCATACTTCCATTTGTTGCATGCTTGATGCTTGATGCTTTATCTTTCGATTCCCTGGTGTTGGCTTCTTGAGAGCTCCTCAAAGTCGGAAGATTGTCCACCTTGCTAAGAGCCATATCTTCGTCAAAGGTGAAATCATGACTAATCATGACTTCCCTTTGATCGGCTACATAAATTCTATAGCCCTTAGTATTTTCTCCATAGCCCACAAAGGTTCCTTTCTTTCTAGATGCACCTAATTTATTCCTTTTCTCTTTCGGCACATGAAAATATACAGGGCTTCCAAAAATTATAAAATGAGATACGTCAAGTTTCTTACCAGTGAACATTTCTTCAGGAGTCTTACAACCAAATTCTTGATGAGGGCATCAATTTTGTACATATACGGTGGTGTTTGTAGCTTTGACCCATAAAAACTTCAAAAATCTTTGATCATGGAGCATGGCATGGAAAACTTCCACAATCGTACAGTTCTTCCTTTCTGACACACCATTCTGTTCAGGAGTATATGGTGCAGTAGTCTCCCTATTGATGCTATCCTCTTTACAAAATCATGGAACTCGTTAGATTCATATTCAGCCCCATTATCAGTCCTTAAGATTTTGATCTTCTTTTCAGTTCGATTCTCAATCAAGGCTTTGAAGTGTCAAAACCAAGAGAACACTTCATCCTTCCTTTTCAAGAAGTATATCCACATCTTTCGAGAATAGTCATCTTTTAAAAGTAAGGTAATATGAATATCCTCCCAAAGAGTTCACAGGCATCATACCAGATATGTCTGAGTGAACTAGTTGTAATATATCGGAGGTCTTGCTTTGGCTTGAGGGGAATGGTCCCCTTTTGAGCTTTCCTTCAGCACATCCCGGGCATACACCTTCTTTCTCTACTCAAAATTCGGGCATCCCTATTACCATTTGTCTTACATCAGGTAGAGCTTTGTAATGAAGGTGGAAAAACCTCTGATGCCAAAGTTTGGACAGAAGAGATGTCTCACAAGACATGACAACCAACGGATTTTGTTATATACATATTTGGGCACTGCAACCCCAATATCATATGTCCATAAACCAATGGCCTCTAAGCCCCTAAAATTGTTGTTTCATACCCTAAAGGAGCAAGGTCAGCTGATTACATCATCTCCCAGAAGTTCTCCCTGAAAAACTACTCAGAACTGGTCAAAACAGGACCATGCAGATTACTCAGTGCTAAGGGTGTGATGCATCTCACCTACCACATGCAAAAAGTGTGATACATATTGAAAAGCCCTTATGTAGGGTGCAATGAGTGAGAGTAAACAAATGGTAGAGGCAGTTGGCTAGGTGGAAACCCAGAGAATCTTCTAGAAACTGCCCATTTGACACTTGCCTCTCTGAATTCGCCCAGGGATGAGTAAGAGATCATGAAATCT
>APFE030836230.1:27621-38684 GCA_000404065.3 Pinus taeda | reverse complement strand
CAAATTTTGAGTTTAGAAATCTCTTCATAAAGACCTTCTTCATCTATAGCATCCATGAAATCATCATCTTCAAAAGCCATTAAAAGTCTATAATTATTACCTCGTTCATCTTCATCGTTATTTGAAAGTCCATCACTGTCTTCATGAGTGTAATAGCTTTCTTATTTACATTCTGTTTCTTGTTCCATCTAACAGGTTCCTTACCTTTGTCAAGTTTATCCTTATGAGGACATTTGGCAGCATAGTGACCGACTCTTCCACAAGCAAAGCATTTGAAGGGTAACTTACCTCTGAATCTTCCAGCACCCCGTTGAAGGTTCTTGACAAAATTTGATTCTTCCTCTTCTTCTGACATATGCCCTGACTCATAGTAATCTCCTTTACTTGAAGCCTTGAACGCGGCTTCTCTTCTGTCTGATGGTCCTCCTTTCCTCATTTCGTAAGAAGTTAGAATTCCGTGTAGTCGCGACATGGTAATTTTCTGTAGATTCTCCTTTTCTTCTATAGTAGAAACTTTTGATTCAAACTTAGGAGACAAATATCTTAGAACCTTTTCAACCACAACAACCTCTTTTATTTCTTCACCCAAGTTTTTCATACAATTAACAATCTCATCTATAAGTAGGAAATAGTTAGCCACACTTTCATCATTGTACATTTTGAGATTCTCATACTGAATTCTGAGGGTTTGAAGTTTTGCTCGTTTTACCTGTCCATCTCCTTCATAGCTCAGAACGATCTTGTCCCATATTTCCTTAGCGGATTTATATTGCATAACCTTGACGAATTCTGATTGAGATAGACATCCTAATAGAGTATTGACTGCTTTTTCATTGGTTTCATATTTCTTCTTCTCAGCCAGATCTATTGGAGTTGCTGATGGAAATGTGTACCCTGTATCTATGATATCCCAGACTTCTGTACCAAGAGATTGAAGATAGGCTGTGAATCTTGCCTTCCAATAGACGAAGTTGGTCCCATCAAAAATTGGTGGCATGATTGATGCTTCTCTCTCGTAGTTGCTCACGATGATAGATCTTCCTTCAAGCGATCAAGCTTCTTCTGAAGGACCCGCTCTGATACCAATTTTTAGAAATAATACTGAGAGGGGGGGGTGAATCAGTATTATCAAACTCTTATCAATTTATACAAATATTTTGAGATCTGACAAATGAAACTTGCATATACCTTCCAAACTTATAATTTAATTTATTCTTCAGATGTTTTTCATTAATCTGTATGTGAGAACCATAGAATAATGAGCAGGAACACAAAATAGACAGTCACACCAAGGAACACAAGATGTAAGGTGGAAACCCAATGTGGGTGAAAACCACCTGTTGCAATATGTCACTATCTTATTTCAATTAGAAACTTCTTCTTACAATGATTTTGTACTGGTGCAGTCTTTTACTAGTACGCAGGCTGCAACCTGCAGAGCTACAACCCTCTCTTGATTTCCAGCTTCTTCTGGAAGGGAGCTACAACCCCCTTAGCTCTTGTACTAGCTGAAATACTAATATGTAGGTGCTGACCTACAGAAGGCTACAACCTTCTCTTTTCTTCCAGGGACCACGTTTCATAAATTTTCAAACTAGATCCAAAACATCAAGAACATGTGCATCACCCAATCTCCTTTAAACAAAAGACTTCTCAGAATGCAGTAACCAGAAAATAACACCAGTAACCAGACACCAATTTAAACCCAGATCTCTGTAGAAACAAGTAAAAGATAGCTAAAATATATTTCAAGAAAGGTCTGCAACTTCTCCGAAGGAAACCTGCGGATATCCACACTTCTGCTGTGACGAGTCTGCGCAACTCCGCACCTGCACTGTCTACTGTTCAGCGCACCTCCACACCTGCTCCGCTGATTCAACTGCGCTCCTCCGCACCTGCTTCTTCTCTGGTGCTGCGCACCTCTGCACTGCGCCTTTGCCTCTCCTGTGCACCTCCAGATTTAGACAGTTTATCAGTCCTCAACCATACCCCAGACTGTCGAAATCACAGATCCGTTCATGCGTCAGAGGGATACCAACATTTCAGTAGATCTGACTTATAATGCTCTGGTTTCTCCTTGATTCAGATTCAACTATGTCTCACCACCGATTATCAGAAATTCAGATCTTGCTCTTCTTAAGATTTTCAACATACTTGTAATTAGCCAAATGATCTCCTTTCCTTTTTATAGGCTAGGCCTCACTCAAAACCATGGACCAAAACCATTGAGAAACAATACCACAGACACAATACTTGGGTTCAATTCTTTTGGATGCAATACCACGGACCAAAACCATAGGATAAAAAACTGTCGGACTAATACCATGAACCAACCATAAGATTTCCCATGTGCGTGCGCTTTTCTCTGCATGAAAGTGTGTGAAATTTTCTCTGCATGAAAGCGTGTGAACTTTTCTCTGCATGAAAGTGCGTGAACTTTTCTTTGCATGAAAGGAACTTTTCTCTGCATGAAAGTGCGTGAACTTTTCTCTGCATGAAAGTCCGTGAACTTTAGGTTCGCACCTTTTGTGCGGGAGACCTGCGAACATATCCACACCTTTTCAAACTCTCTCCTGCGCAACCTGCCGATGACCGCATCTTTTGATCTGAGCACTTGCGGAATCAAAAAATAACTTTGCTGCACTATAATTTATCATCTGAGATGAGTGGGTTTCCATCAAGTACAACATATGTATCATAATGCCAACACAAGCATGAATGTGGGATCTCATAGAACAACCAAGGGAATCCAGAGGTTAAACCACATCCACCCTCATAAAACTGTGATCACACCAAAACCGGTGCTTCGACCACAACTGAACCTAACTTGGAATGCCATCTGAAATCCATTGCTATCCTTAAATATTTTTTCATCTCCTTCTCTCTCAAGCTTTACCTCAATCCAAACCCAGATCACTAGGCCCTAAACCGAGATTGCTCACTCAGGATTTACCAGTATCCTGCCAAAACCGGTCAAGGGATTCCTAGGCCTTTGGGAATGAACCCTGCGACCACCTTCGCCCTGGATTCCAAAATCCATCTAGCAGTTCCAAAGTTCCAAAATTGAAATAAACATCCCAACATACCATGGTATCTAGAAAAAGGCTAGGCTAGGTTGAAAACCACTATCATAACCCGGAAAAACCATGCCACTAACAACAAGAGAACCATACACCAACATATAAAGCCATGCATGTCCAAACCAACTAGGAAACCACACATACAAAAGGTTGTATTCCTGTCGAAGCTGCTTGAGTCTGGATTTCCTTTCCTTGTTCCTCGCTTTCTTTTCCTTTCCTTTTCTTGCCTTCCCTTTCCTTTGCTCCAAAACAGAGTGCTCCAAGAAAACTCTAAGTGACCAAGAGAGTGAGAGAGAGAGAATAATGAGAGAGATCCAAACTTGAACTGACCAAGAGCTAAACACTAAGCAACCTACCAACTGATCCTTAGAAGCCTTTTAATCAATGAGCCTCTATTTCTTCATTTTCGTCCTCACATGCAACCTGTGACCTTTCACCTTCATTTTCTCCTAATTTTGATTATTTTCATAAATAAATGTGCCAAAAATGCCTTTTTTCCTTTTATTGTCTTTTCCTTAGTCTTTTCCAATTTTCCTTAGCCAAAACACACATCCAGTGATGCCCACTAGGATATCTTTGCCCAACATTCAACTTGGAATACGTGTCCCTTACCCATGGTCTTGTTTTGCCTTTATTTACTTTTATTATATGAACTTTTCACCGAGGCTATTACAGATATACAACACATACACCTACACCCAGTGTACAACACAACACAATACATTCTCCTATGTCCGATGTACAACACAACACAACATGTATACGTACACAATGTAGATCACAAGACATACATTCTACACATAACGTGCGACACCACAAAATGCATACACATACACTCGATATACAACACAACTCATACATCTATACTTGATGTACAATGCCACACAATACATGTACCCACACATAATACAACACAACAAGTACACATGTCACGCCACCACAACTACACAATACACATACATAGTATTGCATGCTCGCAACACAACATGTATGACATGCGCTCAATCCCATACGTACGCCAGTTCCACTTGTACTAAGCACCACCTGCACGACGTGTGCACAACATCACATGTACACGACACCACCTGCATAACGTGTACACAACACCATATGTACGCTACACCACTGTACAACATGTACACAATACCACATGTACATATTACCACATGAACGACATGTACACAACACTACCTATACACAATGCCACATGCACGACATGTACATAACACCACATGCACACAATGCCACTTGTACAACATGTACACAACACCACATGCATACAACACCACTTGTACAATCATGCACACCATACCATATGTACATAACACCACATGTACAACATGCATGCAACACCACATGTACATAACACTACATATCCAACATGTACATAACATCATCTGTACACAACATCAGATATCCAACACGCGCAAAGCACCATATGCATACAACACCACATATCCATCATGCACACAGTATAATATGTACGGAACACCATATATACCCAACACTGAATATGCAACATTCATACAACATTATCTGTGCTAACACCCTGTACATAATATTGCATAAACAACATGTACACACACTACATATGCACAATACTGCATGCGCACAATCATCAAAGATGCATCATGTACAACATATACAACATATGTACAACAATAATACCACACACCTGAAACCACACTATCCTTACCAAGAAACCTTGCTTCCAGTGTCTTATTCATGCTTATCCTAGCATGCCACAAACCACACTGATTTCATTTTGCTGATGTATCCCTTGCTATAACCTGTCCATAACATAGACATAATATAATCACATAATATCAACTCATAACCACATGATACTGACCTTATATATTTGTCATGACTACTCTTCCAAATTGATTCGTCGTAAGACTAGGAACCCCTTCATGTCATTTGCTTGTGTAAGCAATCATTCCTCCACAAGAACGATTTTTGATGACCGTGTCAGACAGTGACATAGATACATAGACACATATATACATATACATAAATGTTAGCATAAAACAATCATGATCCATGATGACCCTATTAGATAACAACGTACATACATACATATATGCATATAATCATTAGCATAAAGCAATCATGATCACCACATAAATACTAGATATGAAGGTCAAGGTTAAGAGAACTTCCTTTATTCATGCATAACATTGAGAACTATTGTTCCCAAATTAGCCAAGCCATACGGCATCGTAGGTCCATTTACTTTACCTTTTATAGTTACCTTTCTCCTGACCGTCCTGCCATCGTCCATTAACACCAATGGACCCAACTAGTCCAACTGGTTATCATAGTCTTACCCTCTGTTGCGCTTACTCATGCACAGAGCTTCATCTGAATATTACATTACCTTTCGGGTACCACACAAATCTCCTAGGGTCCACCAACTTTCCTCTTTCCCAAAGAATTCCCAAGACTCAACATAAAAGGCAAGACAAGAAACAACCAAGAAGGAAACCATGAAACCAATAATGACACCACAACCCAAGTGGCATGGCCACGTACAAGACACAAACAAAACCGTACTAAAGCACAACAAAGAACAAAAAGACCAAAAGCACAAGACTAGCAACAAAAACCATGACTTAATTCCCATGGTTCCCAAGCAAATCTCAACCTGATCCTTCTTCAAGATCTCATGGCATTCTCTTTGCCATGCAATTCCTTGCATCATATTTCCATGAACACATAACTATCAGTGCATAAATAAACATAACAATACGTTAGTTACACTATCTTGTTGTGCCAAGCACGCTGCCTTGTAACCGAACACATCCACACCATCTCTCAAGGGACTCCAATCCTTTGATAGATCCACTTGTAGCTAGATACTAGCTAATATACTTGTCAAGTACATGTTCATGACTATAGCACATATCCAGATAATGTCAGACAAAATCAAGGTTAATAAGACTTCCTGAATGCAAGGCACTCATTATTTAGAACTAGGGTTTCCAAAAATAACCAAAGTAATTCTCGTCCAATTCATTTTGTTTACCCTTTTTACCTTGTTGCAATCGAGGCTTACTATGTACTTCCACATCACCAAACTATTAGTTATATAAACATATTAACTATTACCTTGTCATACTAATACCAACCATGTTTCCTGCAACTGCTCACACATGTCAACCACATGTTCCAATTATCAAGACAATCATTTCTATCATTTTGAAATCAACATTTACAAACAATCATGTCATAATCCATAATCAAATCATAATCATTAGACACAATGCTACAACAGTCACCTACTATACTCAAGTACATATCAACTGTCTCAACACATGTGTTAGTACAATCATCTCAAAACAAGATAATTGGAACACATACTCATATTATGCAACTCATCAAACATTCAACCAACTTGCAAACATACCATGTTAAATAAATCAACTAGATGACATTATAGACACAAAACACTCAATATCAAATAGACGACATAATCAAGAATGAAGCACCAAGGATACTACATAAGCAAAGTCATACCTTAGTGTACCTCAGGGGAGGCTATCTTATTTGCACAATCAATCTAGTTAGTAAGATATAACTTTACAACATGTCAAATCAAACATAAATAAGATTACGATATCCATAACACTAACTAACTGACATGTTCACATCATAAACTCATAAGCGTTTATCTTTCATGCATAACAACCACTTGTGCAAAGTCATCACAAATATGTCAGCTCATATCTGAATATCGTAACCATAACCATCTGCATAATCCAAGCCAATTTAGCATGATACATATAACATCAAGATATTAATGTTATAACCCTAATCATCAAATTAGCTAACATATAACAACAATCGATTAACATATAACATGCTCATCGACAACATATGACCTAATCATCAAGCTAACTATCATATAACAACAACAAGTTAACCTATAGCATACTCGTCAACAACATATAACATAATCATCAAGTTATCTAACATAATACAAAAATAACAATGCATACAACCACAAGTTACTATCAGTCATGACACATGTGCATATGACTATACTAATAAACTATCATCTATCATATATGTAACCATAACATCAAAAACATGGACATAAACCTAATGCATATGACAATCCTTAACTTACATACCTGCATGCCAAGCATACAATACCTATATTACAATATGCTCTTATCCCAAAGTCTAATGTTGCAACCTCATTATGATGATATTCATCTCTTGTTCTATCTTAGCCAACACATTAGCATCATAACAACCAATATCACCATGATGACCTAAATTGCATATAATGACTTCACAAGGCATGTTTTCCCTACTATTCATGCACAACTATAACTAAGACCATACACGCATAACAATTGCATAATCATCCATTCACACATGAAGACATACCCCATGACAACACCTTCAACCTTCACGTGGAGACATCACTACAACCATGATCAACACCATGCAAATGAAACAAGCACATGGACTACATGCATAAGGAACACATATGAAACCAACATGAAAGCATGATCAACACATAGCCCAAGGAGAGCACAACCACGTTCTGATACCACTCTATAACACCCTCCTCCCACATCTACCCAAGCAAATGGCCAACTGGGGTAAACATACAATGAAAGGCTACTATGATATGATTTAACCTCCTAGGTAATCTTAAGGAAATGTAATCGACGAAAACACAACACACAGACCTCCCTCAAGTGCTTTAGGACCCCCAGGAGGTAATCCACCACTCCAAGTGCCCAATCCCTGAGTTAACCTAGCATTTAAATTAATTAAACTGAAAGTCTCTCCCATGACAAGGCATGCATGCATATGTAACCCCAAAGTCGCTCTCACAGGCTTGCCTACTAGTGACCAAAGACCCAATTTGTTAGTGCTATGCCAACGACTTCGGGATTTGAGCCACTTTTTCAGGCCCAGAACCCAGGTCACTGCCCAGAACTGAACCATCTCTTCAAATCAACAAAATAACGATAGTATAAATCAATCACTTGTTCAAGACCTTGACTGGACCCCTATTAGCCATGACAGGAATTTTGTCAAACACTTAGTAAATATGCAACCTACAAGTGTAAATGACAAATCTGAGCATAGGGGTGTCATACTTATATGAGATTTGCTATGAAGCATTGTCTCCTTATCACATTAGCTTCCATTTCATCCATTAGGTCATAGATACATTGACCATTCAATAACAAGTAGGAACATGATGTGAGCCACTCATGGCTCCTGTCATAAAACATGTAAATAACCAACATAATATGGACGGAAATACCAATGAAATCATAGCCATATAAACCACATATAATCCATCACAATGCTCGTAGAGATACAAGGAGAAATAACCTTTCATTATTCATGCAAAATCCAAATCCGAGATGGGACTTCCACGTTCCACCCTACCGTAGAATGGTTGAGCCAAATCTCTCTTCATTCATTCACCCCCGTGCCATATTCCAAGCATGAATGTGGTATCTCATAGGACACAACAATCAAAACTCATCCATGGCTTCCAGAGGCCATCCACCTCAACCCATCAAACCGTGATTTCACCTCACAGTCAGACATCACAAAACCATCATCAGATTAGTCTCCATCCAAGCCTTCTAGGGCTTCCAGAGCGTTTGTTCCAACCAAGGTTGTCTGGAACTAATAACTCAACCCAAGCTAAGGAAACATGAGAACCAACCAAAACAAAACAAGGAAATAAACCCACAATCTCCATGGCTATCTAGGAAATGGAAAGGCTAGGAAAATCCATTGTCAATCCAGGTAATCCTCCATGCCAGTGACAGATCATAACCAAGAAACCACATGTATGTGTCATGCATGCCAAAACTAGTGAGAAAAACATACATGCAACTCAGTACCTACAAGCAAAATTGTTGTAGCTGCTGATCCCGATGCCCTCTTGCGCTTTCGTGCTCTTCCTTTTCCTTCTTGTTCCAAAAATCCAAGTATGCCACACCCTCCAAGAGTGCTCCAAGAAAACTCTAAGTATCCAAGAGTATGAGAGAGAGAGAATAGAAGAGAGCTCCAACATTGAACTAACAAAAGGTTACTAACTGATTCTCAGAAGCCTTTTTATGAATGAGGCCTCTATTTTCTTCATTTTCCGTTATTTTCCTTCAATTTCCTCATCACATGCAACCTGTGACCTTTCACCTTCCTTTTCTCCTAATTTCCATTATTTTCATAAATAAAATGCCAATAAATGCCTCATTCCTTTCCAAAGCCTTAGCCATTGCCTCTTCCAATTCCCTTAGCCATAATAAATCGAATCAACATCCACTAGGATGTTTCTCCCACCATTCAACTTGGAATATGCGTCCCATCACCATGGCCTTATATTTTTACATGGATTTTTAATCGGATTTGTTACAATAAATAATTTAATTGATTAATTATAATAAATTATTAATTAATTAATAATATTTTGCACTCCAAAAAGAAGGTTCACACCTCTTGGCACATGATAAATCCCGAGTTAGATCAATGTAGGTTGGTGTAGTCAAATGAACATAGATGCATATCAAGTTACTCATTAGAACATGTAAGTTTAGTTTAAGTATTTTTAAATAGAAAGTGTATATGTCGTTTTTGGGTAGATTTTATGTGAAATATCTAGCAATTTGGAAAATCACAGTTTTGTTTTGTTTTTTGTTTTTTTGTTTTTTGTTTTTGTTTTTTGTTTTTGTTTTTGTTGTTGTTGTTGTTGTTGTTGTTGTTGTTGTTGTTTTTTGTTTTTTGTTTGTTTGTTTGTTTGTTTGGTTTTTTTTGTTTGTTTGTTTTTTTTTTTTTTTTTACCGAAAAGAGTATTTGTATTACATAATTCTATGTTTGACTCGTAGCAAATACATCGGGCATCATATAACTAATTCATCAAAATTTTCCAGTGTTCCACGGGGACGCGTCCCCCAGGGTCGGGTGCGCGCACCCCTCGCACCCCACGCACCCGGGACGGGGAGTCTCTTGGGGGTGCGTTTCCCCACACACCCTTTTTGGGGAGTCTTGGGGAGACGCAAGGGGGTGCGTTTCCCCAGTGTGGGAGTCTAGACTCCCCAAGACTCCCCAAAAAGGGTGCTTTTGGGCGTCCCCCTTCATTGTGGGAGTCTAGACTCCCCAAAAAGGGTGCGCCTGGGCGTCCCTCTTTAAATTTGTCTAATAAGACTTAAAAATAAAAAATAAAAAATTCAAAAATCAGAACCATTAAATTTTTATTTTTTATTTTTTATTTTTATTTTTTTTTTTTTAACTAAAATTAAAACTAAATAACTAAAACTTAAAAGTCTAAAAAAAAATTAAAATTTAAACTAAATAACTAAAACTTAAAAGCCTAAACCTAAAAGTCATGAAAGGCAAAACTTAAAGTTAAAAGCTCATTTCATTTCAACCCAAAGTAGAGGACCAATCATTGAGATTGAGTCCTTGATGCTGATTTATCATTTTATTTTCAGTGCTCACTATCCAATTTTCATTTTTGAGTTGCGACACTAAATATTGATGACTTGACTCTTCACTCTTAACTTTTTTTGAGTTTGAACTTTGAAACTTTGAGTTATATAAATTTAGTGTTCAAACTTTGAAAATATAGCATATACTAGTATGTTTTGCTTTCAATTTAGATTCTAGAATGACGAATGATGAATTTAGTTTTTAAATCAATGTAGATTGTAGAATGACGAAACATTGAATGATGAATGATACCGATCAATGTATTTGAATATTTTATTATTGATTTTTATTTTTGTTTTTCGAATCTCATGGTATGTATGAATAATAATTAATTCAATAATGAGACTTGTCACTTGAGTATGTCATATGAATGATGTATGTATCAAAATGAATGATGAGGATGGATTAATGATTCAAATTTCAATTGTCTATTTAATATTTTTATGCTTTCATTATTGAACAATGAACAATGAACAATGAATATGAACTTGAATTATATATATATATATA
>APFE030836230.1:3021-27601 GCA_000404065.3 Pinus taeda | reverse complement strand
ATATACACCTCGACGACTCCCCGCACCCCCGAAATTTCCCTAAAATTTGAGGGTACTCCCACATGTCCCCCCTGTGCGTCTCCCTGCACCGGAGTCTTGGTGGAACATTGAAATTTTCTAATTGTTTTCTCATTTCCAACTAGAATACATGATTTTCTTGAGGAGAATATATGTGAGCAACAAAAGAAGGTGATTTGTAAGTGAATACCTTACAAAATTACCCCAACAAAACACAAAATTTACAATACATAATGCTACTATAGATTTTTTTTAATAGACTTCATTCACCGTTAGGGAATTACAATAGGCCTAATTTGGCTATTAATCTTTAATTCACCTATCTTCAATTTACACCATTTGTTGGCATACTTGTCTGCTTCTCTGTTGAAGTCTCTTAAGACATGGAAATATGCTTTAGATGGGATATCTTTCGCAATTTTCCTGATTCTCTTCATGATGTTTTCCATAGATTTCTCCTTAGGGAGGGAGCCTTTACGAGATGATCCTAGATTAGGAGAGAATCTCCCATAACCGTAGTGTGTCCACTTGATGTTCTTTGGCTAACAAAAGTCCATGGTAAAGACAATATATCTCTACATACTTATTTTTCATATGACCAAGACTCTATGAGTAAGTAAACACTTTGTCCTCCTCAAAACTATAAAGTACTCCACACCTCTTGTTACCCCTTAAAAAAAATCTCAATGTTAAATTATAAAATCTACATTATTTTTTAAAGAAACTAAATCTATTTCTACTTTCAAAAATAAAATTTAAACAACAAAACATCATAATTTCACTCCAAATCATCACAAAATTACTTAAAAACATACCTTCTTAAACCATGCTCGTGTAAAATATTTTAATTTTTAATTTTGCAAGAACATGTAAGTTCGTTCTCAACGAATTTGTTAATTAATTATCTATTCATATTTACAACTTATTTACCTCATACAATAGAGAAGTACTAAACGTATGCCAATATCTTTTTATGAATATAAAATTTAATTAACATTTTGAGTCATCATTGTAAAAAAAATAGATAAATTTATGAGAAATAAAATAATGAAATCATAATTGGTATAGTTTAAATTGTATTTTTAAACTTATAAATTGATTCAATATTTTAAAAAATATTAAATATATAATATGATAATTAAAAAATATAATTTAAATTATTAAAAAAATTAATCAATTTAAGAAAATTATTTAGATTATATTTAAATATATATAATTTAATTCAACATTTAAAAAAATACTAAAATTATAATAATAATTAAATTGTGTAATTTAAATAATCATTTTGAAATCTTAAAAAAATTAACTTAATCTCATGGGAATGTCTTTGTCTTTTCAATTTCAAGTTAAAAATTAATTATTTATATTTTATATTTATATATATATTTTCTATTTCAATTTCAATTTCAAGTTCAAATTATATATATATTGAAAGCACTTTCGCACATCTTTGTCTTCCACTTGAAAATTTAAATATTGAAGGCGTAATATTTCTTGGGTTGATTATGATCTTTATAAATATTTTTGTAATTGAACATTTCAGCATGATATTTGATTAGTGATGGAAACTCTGACTTAATATAATAAAATTGTTACTCATAAAACTCATTCATATTCTGGTCATAGTGATAAAGTGTATGAATGATTTGTTTAATGTTAATTATACATTATCACTCTATTCAATATCAAAATAGATTAATTATTTATTAATGTTTGGAATAAATTATTTATAAATTAATGTTTTTAATTAATAATTAACCAATTAATTTAATATTAATAATATATTATATATATATATATATATAATATATATATATATTTTTATTAAATCCAATGAAAATGGATGACATATCATATTTTTTTAGAAGAGGAGACATGACATGAACCCTCATACATGTTTCATTCAATTGATATTGAACTCCTAAGACAGGAAAAGTCATGTTGATCTGCTCTGGCCATCAATGCAACCGATGGTGTCGCTCTGAGTTTTCCCTTCTCGTGAATTGAAAGATTAACTAGCAAAGGAACATAAAATTGGGCAAAGAGGGCTCTCTCAGCCATGCATGAGAGGCTATTGATCGACATAAATATGTTGGCCACATGAAAATAAGGGGGTTTGATTTGGTTTTGCTGAAGAATTTATGTGGAAAAGCCAGTGCTGAAATAGCTCATGGAGAGCATTCTTCTGCATTGAATTGTTGTCACTTAATTTCCAATTTTTACCTGGTATTGCCAAACCTGAGTGTGGGGTAAAATTTAATGAACATGCTAGGTGCTTACTAGGAGGTCCTGTTGCTAAAGCACCTTGCTATTGGGAGGTCACGAGTTCAATTCTCCTTGATGCCCTTAGGGTTAGGCTTGGAATAAGGTGGACCTACCTTGGTTTTTTCGTAGTGTGTGTTATTATTATTTTTAAAAACATTAATTAAGATAGTTAGTTTTTTTTTTTTTCCCAAAACAACTTATATTTCCTTAGTCGAAAATATACATTGTGAGGACTTTCGAGGGTTTGTCCACATCGTATCATAACACTTCAGTAATAAGACATTATGTCCACACACAAAAAAACTTGCAAAAATAGTAAACTAGTTAATGTCTTGAAACTAGGTGACCAGAACCTTCAAGCATCGATCATACAAGAATTTTGTGATCTTCAAAGACATTATTTAGATTCTTAAAGTTTCCTTAGATAGACAATCAACCAGAACATTAAATTCTTAGTATATGTGCTTTGCTTGGTACCATTTCAACTTTGTTGTTTCTCTCTTGATTTCCTCTATAATGGTCGTCTCTAAGTGAAGGACTACCACTTCTACATTTCCATTTGTCTGATATATGACTAAATTTGCTAAGATTTTGCAAATGGGGTAGCAAGCTAAGTAGGCTTGATTGTGGGGAAAACTCCACAGTTAAGCGCACTTGAGCCAGAGGCAATCTGGGATGGGTGACCTCCCGGGAAGTCTTGGTTACCAGGTGCAAGCCCCGGAAGTGATGATTGATGCTATGTGATTCGTTTGACTAGTTTCAATCTCATTTCTTCACCCTTGTGAGCATCACCTGATGCAATGAGTGCTAAGTGAACTATTCAAAGATCATGAGAAATTAGTCAATTACGACTACCTCTCATGGAAATGGTCATAGATGAATGACTTACTTAACACAGTTGAATCCCAAAATGATAATCTAATATAATTCACTGTGAAAACCCCTCAATACTTAAATTCAAAAGAGTGAAGGGAAATCTACTTGAATGGTTCATCAGGCACAATACTTGCTAAGGTTTTGCAAATGGGGTAGCAATCTAAGTGGGCTTGATTGTGGGGAAAACTCCACAATTAAGCGCGCTTGAGCCAGAGGCGATCTGGGATGGGTGACCTCTTGGGAAGTCCTGGTTATCAGGTGCAAGCCCTGGAAGTGATGATTGACGTTATGTGATTCATTTCATTAGTTTCAATCCACTTCTTCACCCCTGTGAGCATCACCCGATGCAATGAGTGCTAAGTGAACTATTCAAAAATCATGAGAAATTAATCAGTTACGACTACCTCTCATGGAAATGGTCATAGATGAATGCCTTACTTAATGCAGTTGAATCCCAAAATGATAATCTAATATAATGCAATGCGAAAACTGTAGGTTTTAACCCCGTACAGAAATCACCTGCATACGAATTCTAAAACACAGAAAATAAACAATGTGAGAGCATAACACATAAAACACATATACACAAAGATTTTCCCCTGGATCCCAAAACCGGGACTACCAGCTTGATATTTCATTATATTCCTTTCAATGTTACAATACATATTTATACATGCCGAAGCATCCAATACCATGGACCGAAAACCATCGTGTCCAAAACCATGGATCAAAAACCATAGGTAGGTTTGCCCAACCTAATACAGGGTCCAAAATTTTCCCGGGAACCCCGTAAAGGGGCCTATACACCCCACTCAAACCCCTTAGACAGGGGGGGCTGCCACTCTCGCTGTGACCCCCCCGCTACACAATCGGCAACAAAGGGGGGTGCTCCGTCCCCCCTTTAAACCCCTGGTTCACTACATAGGTTAGTCGTGGAAAGAATATAACACAACCCAACAAAACCCCTCAATACTTAAATTTATTTATATTAAATATTAATTGATTTATAATAATTAAATATAATTTAATTTATTATAATTAATTATATAAAATATTAATATTAATAATATTATATAAATAGTTTAATTGATTAATTATAATAAATGATTAATTAATTAATAATATTCCATCCTCCAAAAATAAGCTTGCACACCTCTCAGTGCATGATAAATCCTAAGTTAGATCGATCTAGGTTGGTGTAGTGAAATGAACAGATATACATATCATGTCATGAATTAGAACATGTAAGTTTAGTTTAAGTATTTTTAGATAGAAAGTGTATATGCCCCTTTAGGGTATACTTTTTAGTTGATTTTATGTGAAATATCTTGCAATTTGGAAAATATCAATGTTTTTTTAACCGAAAAGAGTATTTGTATTATGTAATTCTATGTCTGGTTCGTAGCAAATACATCCGCCATTACATAGCTAATTCATCAAAATTTTCCAATTGTTTTCTCATTTCCAATAAGAATACATGATTTTCTTGAGGAGAAATACGTGAGTAACAAGAAAAAGTGTTTTGTAAGTGAATACCTTATAAACTTGCTCCAACAAAACACAAAATTTATAACACATAATGCTACTAGGGTTTTTTCTAATAGACTTCATTGACCACTAGGGAATTATAGCAGGCCTAATTTGGCCATTAATCTTTAATTAACCTATCTTCAATTTACACCCTTTGTTGGCATACTTGTTTGCATATTCACAAGTTCGGAACATTCTAGTTAGAATTTAATTTAATTATGATATACCAAGTAGATTACAAGTTTATATGTGATACAAATTCCTTCTTAGTAAGGGTTCTTAACTAACTAAGAAAGGAGTTGGACATGCTAGTGAATTTTTAATTTGATAATGGTGTGGATAGTTCAAGGTATAAAAACTTGTAAAAAATGATAATGTTTTACTTAGTAGCTCAATCATATAAGTTAAATGGTTGATTAACGTGGATAGGCCCAGTAGGCCCAATATCATTGAAGTTAAATTGCATTCTCCTACAATCAAGTGCATTTTCTTTAATCCTACGTTTTTAACATCAATGTTTTGTTCCCACTATAATCCTTTTTCTTTTTGCAACAATAGTTATGAAGTGAATATTTTCTATTGTCACACTACCCTCAATCAAGGATTTCATTGGCAGACATAACTATTGTATTGAAAATCCAGATGCTACAAAATCTTAAGGCTATTTTGGTGACACTTCCTAGGGGGAAGAGCCTATCTACAAGGGTGGTTTTGTTCTTCATTTAGTTGAAAATCACTTTTTTTCATGTCAAAATGGGCCTGGGAAGGGGGAAAATAACTGGGCATAGGTCCATGCATGTTGTTCTCTCTTTTTTTTCCTATAAAAAAAAGCATTATTTTCATTCAATTTTTTGTGAAAAAATACATTTTCCAATACACCTATAATGCATTCACCGGGATATGCACAGATCCTACATGTGGCATAAGATCTAAAAACCCTAGGGGTCGAAATCCCTTGGACACAAAATAGATAAAAAAGGAGTAGGGCACACAAACCGTTCAAATAAAAAACCCCAAAGGGGCCTTAGAGAAAACCCAAAATGGGTAACGAAACATTACAAACAAGAACCAGGTATACTCACAAACCGTTCAAATAAAAAACCCCAAGGGGCCTCAGAGAAAACCCAAAATGGGTAACAAAACATTACAAACAAGAACCAGGTAAGAAACCCTCACCAAAAAAATGGCATTCGTCAGGAAACCCCAACAAATGTAAACTCAAAAGGCAGGGCACAAACTTCCATGCTAGCTCAATATAGAGGCCAAGAAACAGGCCACAGATAAAAATAAAAAGGGTGCAAGGTTGTTAGAAACCATTATGCACTAAATAAGAGTTGTAATTGAGGGTTGTTGTTTAAAAAAATGGATTATTGTCTCTTACTAAGTTGGTGCTTAACTTTGGAGATTGGTGTCTCTAGTAGGTTGGTATCTATGGATATTTGTAGTGGTGGGAATTGGTGTCTCTATTAGGTGTGTTCCTATGAACATGTGCATATATGGAGATTGGTTTCTTAGTAGATCGACATCTACAAATATATGTAAGAGAAGGTCAGTGCTTACCAGGGTTTGTACCAGAGTGGATTGGTGTCTCTAGTAGGTTGGTTCCTACCAAGAATTAGAAAAAGAAGTTTTTTGGTTTTCTCCTAAAAGGTTTCCTCATAGTTCTTGTGTTCCATGTTCTGCAATTGATAGATGTCATATGTGATTGTTTTCCTATGGTTCATGAATGTTCAAATTGTTAAAAAATTTCTTATACTAATTCAACCCGCCTATTAGTATAAATATGTGCTCAACAATTGGTATAAAAACAAGTTCCTTCAGAAAAAGTCTAACCACTGCAAGGTAGTTCCTAGAAGCACATATGACTAGTTAAGAAGGTTTTTCCACAAACAAAAAAATTGATGTATTGCAGAATTAATGGAAATAAATGATGGATTCAAAAGAAGATGAAAATGTTGAAATAGAAGGGGAGGTGGACCTTTAAGAAAAACTCATTTGTGCCTTAAGCGAAATAAAAAAGCTTAAGAAAAAGAATTTGAAACAAAAGAAGTAGTTGTAGAAATGTGAAGAGAAGGATTGTGATACAAAAGCGAAGATGTCACAAATTCTTAAGGAAATAGAGAATACATTTATCAACCTAAATATTCAACGAGAAGAGGCAAAAAGGAAAGAAGAAGGTGTGAAATTCTAGTTAAAGGAAAAAAGAGTAAATTGCGAGAAGATGGAAGATTAAATTGTTTCCATAAGAATGGAATTAGAGAAGTCAACTGCTCAGTTGAGTAGAAGCTTGACATTTGAAAAGAGCGTTGAAGTCTTAGATGATATTATCAGTTGTTAAAGGTCACCATTCATTAAGACTAGTCTTGGTTAGGATATGAATAAGAAGACTCCTAAAGACAATTCAAATTCTCAAGCTACAAAGCAACCAAAGAACGTAAATGAAGGAAAATATGAAAGCTATGTTGATGTTCTCAAAAGCTTCATCAAATAAGAGGGAAATACGAAGAAAGACAATGAAGTCCCATAGAAACCCAACTTTTCTAACAAGGACAACAAGGATGAATTCAAAAGATATTTTCCATCCAGGTGGTGTCTCATAACTCAATACCCAAACTCTTCTCTACTTATTGTTTTTCTTGGAATCAATTTGGTCATAAAGTAGTAGATTGTAGAGCATATGCGAGAAATAATCATATATGGAACAAAAATAGAAGTACTAATGGGCTTTCAAATAGAAACTATAATTAATTTACCCCTTATTTTATTATGATGTTGCATGTTATAAGTACAAAAACTATGTGAACATAACATGTTTTTGTAGAAATGGTATTATATAATTCCTTAAACAAAATAGGGAACAATACACCCTTGTCAAAGAATCCATAAAAGTTTAGGAAAAGAAGAAAGAGCAAGAAGAGCTAAAGAAGGAGAAATCTATGCTTGTACTAATTGACTTCATGCGCAAAACAAAGGAAACCAATGGTACATTGACAGTGGATACTCAAGCCACTTGACATGTGACAAGAGTAAGTTTCTCACTTTGCAAAATGTTAACAAAGATCATGTGACATTTGGAGATAATGCTACTGCAAGGATAGCTGGGAAAGTTACTCTCGGTTTCAATAATCGAAAAATTAAAAATGTCTTGTACATTGAAGGTTTGAAACATAATCTTCTTAGAGTTAGACAAATGTATGATCATTGACACATTCTCACATTTAATTCGTAATGTTATGAGACAAAGAAGGTAGGCATAAAAGTTAGTTGCAATTGAAAATAGAACATCAAATAATATATATATCATCAATGAGATCAAGGGAGAAAGATGCTATTTGGGACAAATAGATGAAATTTGGTTGTGGAATAGAAGAATGGCCATAATGAACTTTGAAATTCCAATGAAAATCAACATTAAAAAGGTAGTGAGAGACATGCCAAAGATCACAAAACCTTCAAACAATGTTTGCAAGCAATGCCAAGATGGGAAGCATACAAGAACAAGCTTCAAGATAAAGGAGAACTCAACAATGAAGTAATTGGAACTTATTCATACAATTTTTTGTGGGCCTATAAGAACATAAAGTCTGCAAGGTTAAAATTACTTCATGTTGTTCATTGATGATTACTCAAGAACTCCACAACATAATGGAGTGGTAGAAAGGAAGATTCAAACCATAGAAGAGATGGATAGAACAATGTTGAGTGAAGCAAAGATATTAAACATGCTTTGGGAAGTAGTCAACACCACACTCTATGTTTTGAATAGAGGGAAAATTAGAGTCAATAACAACAAGACACCTTATGAACTATGGAAGGGTAGACAAGAACAATCAAATAGTTCAAAAATTTTAGGAGCAAGTTCTATATAAGGAGAGATGATGAGGATTTGAGAAAAATTGTCTTCATAGTTGATGAAGGTACCTTTTTTAGTTATTCATCAAGAAGCAAGGCTTATGGATTTTACAATAAAGCATTGTTCAAAATTGTAGAAAGTACAAATGTTAAAGTGGATTAAGAAATTCCTCAAAATGAAAAATCATAAACAAATGAATATCCAAATGAGGCAAGTTGAAAAGAAGAAGAAGAAGAAGAAGAAGAAGAAAATGGATAAGAAGAAACAAAATGTCAAGGTAAAAAGACACCAGTTAGATTCATCCAAAAGAATCATAAAAAATTTATTGGAGATAAAAATAAGGGAATGCATATTAGATGAAGATTAGGAAGTGGGATAGAACATGCCATTTCTCCTTTCTATCTAAATTGGAGCCTAATAATTTTACAAAAGCTAGCGAATACAAGCACTTGATTGATGCTATAAAAGAAAATCATAATCAAATTGAGAAGAATGAGACATGGGAACTTGTTCCGAGACCAAAAGATAAAAATATGATTAGCACCAACTAATTTTCAAAAACAAGTTGAATGAAGACGATTAAGTCAGAAGAAATAAAGCAAGGCTAGTTTGCAAAGGTTGTGCTCAAGTTGAACATATTGAATAAACCTTTGCCTTGGTTGCAAGGCTAGAAGATATCAATATGTTTTTTGCATTTGCATGTTTCAAAATATTCAAACTCAATCAAATGAATGTCAAATTAGCTTTTGTCAATGGAAATCTAGAAGAAGAAGCATACATTGAGTAGCCAAAAGAGTTTTTATTATTAGAAAATAAGGATCTTGTGCACAAATTGAAGAAATAACTTTATGGGGTAAAGAAGGCTCCTAGAGAATGGTATTCAAGACTTGACAATATCTACAAAAACAAGGATACAAAAAGAGGAATTATTGACAATAATCTCTATGTCAAGTCATAAACAAAAAATAAGTTGAGTTTCATGGTTTATGTAGATGACATAATTTCTGGAGGTAGTATGAACAAAATGTGCAAAGAATTTGCAACAAAAATACAAAAGGAAAATAGGAAAATTTGAGATGTCTATGCTTGATGAACTATCATTCTTCCTTGGTTTATAAATTACTTGATCTAACATAGGCATATTCATTTCACAAACCAAGTATATCAAGGAGATGTTTCTATAAATTCAAAATGGAAGATTGTGCATTGGTCATCATATCCATGGTCATATGTTGTAAATTGACTAAAACTTATGAATCTCCATAAGCAAATAAAAAATTATATAGGTGATTCGTAGCCTAGTATATGTGACAACATAAGGGCCAAGTATTATGAAAGCAGTAGGATTGGTTGCACAGATTAAAGTTGCACTGAAAGAAACTCATGTGCGAGAAGTGAAAAAAAATTAATTATTTAAAGTCCACCTTTGACTTAGGCTTGTGGTACTCTAAAGGTGAATATTTTACTCTAACAACATATATGAATGCAAATTGGGCAAACAATGTTGATGATAGGAAGAGTACAAGTATTGGAGCATTCTTTCTAGGCAACAATCTAGTGTCTTGGTTGAGCAAGAAATGGTTGGAATATATTGCCACCTAAGACTAGATTACAAATATTTTCACAAAACCGCATCCAAATAAGACATTTGAATATCCTAGGCAACAATTGGGAGTAAAATCCATCTCATCACCCTAGTGGACTATGTGTTCTTTCTATTCCTGTTGGATTATGTGTTTCATTATAGGATTGCCATAAATGACAAAGGGGGAGATTGTTGAACAAATTGTTCTTATTGATGTCAATGAGCTTACATCATTGATATTATATATAAGCATCCAAGTATATTAAAAATGGGGTTCTCATGAAAAATGAGAAGTCAACAAGTGAAATGGTGGTTTCAAACCCATGGTATTTCAAAAAGTGAAATAAAAAAAGGGAATTGATTATTTAATTAATGAATTGATGTGACTTTTGGAATTAACGTGTCGTTTCATGAAGGTTTGTGATAATGTATGAAAGGAGAAAACATTGGAAGGAAAATGTGTGAGAAAAAAATGTAATTTGTGGATTGAATAAGCCACCTTGGAATTTTCACTATAAATTTTTTAGGTTACTACAAATGGTAAAATTTTGAATATATTGAGGAGAAATCAAGGTAACATATATTTAAAATTTCATATCTTAGTTCACTATAATTTTAGCGATATACATTATGGAATTTAGGGTTTGTGATTGGTCCTGAATTTTGCTTTAAATGAGTCAACTTGAGATTTTTGATATACCTTATTTTTTGGGATGTTTCATACCATAACATTTTAGAAGATGAAGTCAAGATCTCTAGGTACATGTGAAAATTTCAAGCATTGTTTTGTTATACTTTTTGAGGTATGCCATGTGGAATTTAGGGTTCCTAAATGCCCCTAAATTCAGTTTCAGACAAGTCAATTTGGATTTTTCATCGTAACATATTTTCTGGGACATTTCCGGTTGTGAAATTATGAGGAGACAAGGATGAGATCTCTTGTACATGTGGCCGAACTTTTAGACATCGGTTCATTATACATTATGAGATATGCCATGTGGAAGATAGGGTTCTTGAATGCTCATAAAATAAATTTCTAATAGTCTAGTTTGACATTGTTGGAAATACTGGGGGGGGGGGTGAATCAATGTTTCTTTTTTCAATTATATTTTATCAGTTTAAAACCATTTATATTGAAAACAGAAATAGATAACAGGAATAGATGCTTTTATTAATGTGATCTTTGCAATAAATCAAGTACAATATCTATCTATCTATCTATATATATTATATATATATATATATTATATATAATATATATAATATATATATAATATATATATAATATATATATATATATATATTATATATTATATATATTTATATATATATATATGATTTCAATCAGTTGCCAAGCACCAACTTAGACTCTTTGTGAGGCTCCAACCTTTAGAGCACCAACTCTGTCTTGTCAAGGCACCAACCTTGATTTTAGGAGCACCAACTCCTAGGACACCAATCCTTTCAGTTTTGAGGCACCAACCTCAAGGGCTCCAACCCTCTACTGTAAACTGTCTGGATGTGTTTGGTTGTAAATCTCTGCTCCCAACCCTACTGGGCCTATGACGTACTTCTGTCCTCCTGTTCCTTCCATTTCTGCCAGAGCTTCAGCTTCCTTTATTTTCTTACAGTTTTCCAGTGACCCTAAACTTTCCTTGTTTTCTGTTTTATATTCCTGATACCCTTGACCTTTGGCTTCCTTTCTCCGCTGGCTCTTCGGCCTCCTTAACGCTCACTTGATCTTTCAGCTTCCTCTGCGCTCACTCTTCCGCTTCCTCTGTCTCTTCAAATCCATCAATACACATAGGACACGTTAATGTGGAAGAGAGACCGAATTACAATAGTGTTGCATAAAAAAAAAATCAGAGAGGCCCTTTTTAATATTCATGCAATATACATTAATTGTTCATGGAAACCATATAAGAGAGAGTATAGCCATATAGAGGTCCCACATTCCACGTCATCCTTTTATTGCAATCGCCGCCTCTGGAGGTTCACACATAACATAGCCGATTCCCAACTATCGATGGAGTAGATGCAATATGGTATTAAACAGTTATTAATAAGTCCATCGGGTCCATACCCTTATCGCAATCCCTAGATTGACATTCATTTGTACATTGCGATTACCGCGGATGCGACATTTGATTAAGCCATGCTATAATGGTGTAGTTAGGTCCACAATTATATCGTAATTGGCATTTTAATGTGGCAAGGCTTTAAAGAGGTTTGCGATATGGCGAATGCGATCTAACTTTAAAGTGTATTACAATGGAATCCTCAGGCCCGTGTATTGTATCACACACACACACACACACACACACACACACATATATATATATTTTAGTGTGGTTCATGAACACCCTGGTCAGTGAGTGGTTGCTACGTCCGCAGAAAAATCTGGGCTAATCGGCCCTCGGCCTATCAGCAAGACCTAACCCCAAGGGCTTCGCGCAGAATCGACCCTATGACCTCCCAATGGCGAGGCACGGTTTTTGACCAACTGAGCTAACCCTTGGGGCTTATATATATATAATATACTATATTATATATATAAACCTCTGTTCTTAACTTTGGTTAATGTGGACTTAACCCATAACCCTTTATCCCTTTTAATTATATTATAACCCTCGTATAATGGGAATATACACAAGCACATGGGAACTTGCATTTTCCGCTTTTTCATAGCCTTGGCACGTTTATCGAGGCTTACCTTTATCAGGCTCATTCTCCATCGTAGATGCGCTAGGTCCAACGACTAGTAGAGATTTCGGGTGGACAAATAGTAGGGAGAATACCTGCCCGATAAAGAGGTTTTCTCTCTCCACCCTTGTGCTACGTGTCGCTTGGTTAATGGAATCGGGCACTCTCCTCTAAATACCACTTAACGCCTAGCGTTCGCCTGAAAAACACTGCCACTATTACAAACCCGCGTTTTGGAATATAACCACGTGCATTCACTCTTCGTTCATCTTCTTGATTTTTGCCGATATTATATACTCCTCCTCTCTTTTGGCTCCTTTTTTAACTTCTTTGGCATATATTACATGCGATACTCCTGATATTGCTCCTCCTCAATCTCCTACTTTTACACTTACTTGGCTTTCCTGTGGCTTCCGATACCGCTCCAATACCTCTTCTCTGCTTTGATAGCTCCTATGACTTTCGATATTCTCTCCAATGTCTTGTCTGTCTTGGCTTTCCTCTGGTTTCTCCTCATGGCTTCTTGCTCCTGTTTCTTAACGGATTTTCTCTACTTCTCCTTGGCCTCGCATCATTGTTTACTCATCCAGAATATTGCCATATTGACATCAATGACAATCTAGGTCAACAATCTCCCCCTTTGTTATTGATGGCAATATTCTTCTTCTCTCCCCCTTTGACATCAATGGCAAAGGAGTGCTCAGGGACTCCCCCTATCGAACTGCTCCCCTTATTCTGCAACATCTTTATGAATCAACTTAAATGATGCTAAAGAGATAACTCCCATCTTTTGACGAAGATGTTCAAATGCTTCTCAAGGAAGAGGTTTTGTGAAAATATCAGCTATCTGCTCCTTAGTATTGATATATTCCAAGATGGTGTTTTGTTCAGCTACTTGTTCACGAAGGAAATGATACTTGATTGGTATATGTTTGGTCTTTGAGTGCATCACTGGATTTTTGCTGAGGCTGATCACACTTGTGTTATCAAAATAGATGGTAGTTGGTTGATTTGTACCTATGTTGACATCTTTTAGAGCTTCCTTCATCCATAGCATTTGAGTACAACAATCTGCAGTAGCTATATACTCGACTTCAGCTGTAGATAGTGATATGGATGTCTGTTTTTTGCTGAGCCAAGATACTAAACAGTCTCCTAGGATGAATACGTTTCCACTGGTACTTTTCCCATCATCGACACTTTCGGCCCAGTCAGCATCGGTGTATGCAGTCAAAGTAAGAGTTGAGCTCTTAGGGTATCAGAGATCGAAATCAAGAGTTCCTTTCAGGTATCTGAGAATTCTTTTCACATCCAACAAATGGGATTGTTTAGGAGTTGATTGAAATCTTCCCACCATTCCTACTGCTTGCATAATGTCGGGTCTCGTAGTAGTTAAGTACAAAATGGCTCCAATTATTGACCTGTAATGAGTTGCATCTACCGGAGGGGAGTTGTCATTTTTGCTCAATTTGCAACTTGTGGTCATAGGTGTGCTCATGGGTGCACAGTGTTCCATTCCATATATTTTAAGCATGTCTTTAAGATATTTGGCTTGAGATATAAACATGCCTGCCGTGGTTTGAGATACTTGTAGTCCAAGGAAGTGAGATAACTCTCCTATCATTGACATCTCAAACTCTTTTGACATATTCTGAGAAAACTCATGGCTCATCTCATCATTATTACTAGCAAAAATTAGATGATCAACATATGCAAGTGTGACTAGTAACTTATCCTCTTCTGTCGTTATGTAGAGATTACTTCCTGCCACCCCCTTCTTGAAGCCTTGTTGTTGTAGATAGTGATCCAATCTTGCATACCAAGCTCGAGGAGCTTGTTTCAACCCATATAATGCCTTTTTCAACTTACAAACAAAGTCTTTTCCTTCTGTTAGATTAAACCCTTCTGGTTGCTCCATGTAGACTTCTTCCTTGTGTTCCCCATTCAAAAATGCTGATTTTACGTCCATTTTATAGATTTTGAATCATTTTGAGCAAGCAAATGCCAGGAACATCCTGATAGCTTCCACACGAGCTACTAGTGCAAATGTTTCTTCAAAGTCAATTCCTTCAATTTGTGAATAGCCTTTACAAACAAGCCTTGCCTTATTTCTGATGATTTGTCCATCTTCATTCATTTTGTTCTTAAACACCCACTTGGTTCCTATTATGTTTTTTTCCTTTGGACGAGATACCAACTCCCATGTCTCATTCTTCTCAATTTGAGATATTTCTTCTCTGGCTTTTACCCAATGAGGATCCTTACTTGATTGAGTAAATGTTTCTGGTTCTATCATGGATAGAAGAGCAATATCATTTTTCTTTGGTGTCTTTGTCATCCTTCTTCAGGTTTTCATCCCTTCATCTATATTGCCAATAATCTGCTCTTTTGGGTGATGTTTTTGGAGAAGTTTCATCTTTGAAGGAGTTTGAGATGGTTCTTTTTCCTTAGGTATTTATTTATTTTTTCCTTCTTCTTTAGGTTCTTCTTCTTCAATGAGAGGATCAACTTCATGTTCTTCAAATTCTTTCTCTGGAAGGTCTTCGTCAATCTTCACATCAATGCTTTCCACTATTTTCCGTAGTCGGTTATTGTAGCACTTGTAGGCTTTGCTCTGTGTAGAATATCCAAGGAAGATTCCTTCGTCAACCCAAGAGTCAAACTTTCCTGGTGAGCCATCATTGATTTTTATGAAGCAATTGCTTCCAAAATATTAAAATATTTTACTGAAGCAGGTCTTCCTTTCCATAATTCATTAGGAGTCTTTTCATTATTTGGTCTTAATTGAGTTCAATTCAGGGTATAGACAACTGTCCCGACTGCTTCTCTCCAGAATTTTGGTTGTAAGTCAGTTGCTATTAACATTGTTCTAGCCATTTCTTGAATTGTTCAGTTTCTTCTTTCAACTACCCCATTTTGCTTGGGTGTTCTGGCAGTAGAGAGTTCTCTTTTAATTCCATGTATTTTACAAAATTCATTAAATTTTTTTGATGTGAATTCTCCCCCTCTATCTGTGCTGAGGCACTTAATATTTGAATCCTTTTCATTTTCTACAAGAGCTTTAAGATTCTTAAAACATTCAAATGCTTCGGATTTATATTTTATAAAATATATCCACATCATTCTACTATAGTTATCAAAAAATAAAGCAAAGTACCTTTCTCCTTGGAGTGTTGGAGTTCTAGTTGGTCCACATAAATCAACATGGATGATATCCAAAGGCTTTGATGTAGAAAACTCCTTGGTCTTGTGGCTAGTTCTGGTTTGCTTTCCATGTTGACATGGACCCGATATTCCTTGATTCGGTTTGAATAAATTTGGAATGTCTCATACTACTTTAATATTGATGATATTGACCAAGTTATCGAAGCTTGTATGTCCAAGTTGCTTGTGCCACAACCAAATTTCATCTGCTTGACTTAAGTAGCATTTGTCTTCTTGAATCTTGTTCAAAATGTAGATGTTGTTTGGTGTTCTAACCCCTTTCGCCACAAGTTCCCCTAAGGAAGAGTTCCTTATTTCACAATCTTTGGTGCTAAAGACAACATTATGTCCTTGATCACAGATTTGGCTAACACTCAGGAGGTTGTGTTTGAGCCCGTTTAATAGCAAAGCATTTTGAGATTTTCCTTTTCCATTAATAAGAGTAGCAGTTCCTTTTCCAACAATTTTGGTAGATCCATTTCCAAAGGATACATTTCCTTCCTTTTTGTTCAATGAGACAAACTTCCTTTTGTCCCTTGTCATGTGTTTGGAGCACCCACTATCCACAAAACAATGATTTTCATCATTTTGAGCACATTGAGCTAGGCCACATTTATCCGTGTTGGGATTCTCACTTCTTTCTTTTCCTCTTTTGAGTGGGAAATTTTGTTAATTGTGTCCATTATTGTTACATAATGAGTAAATCATATCAAATTTGGCCAAGGGATCAAAAGAATTGTAGGTTTTGATTTGTCCTTGCCCTTTGGGACCATATGGTTTGTTTATTTGATCCTTCAGTTTTGATGTGTCATTCTTACTAACCATGCAATGTCTAGCTTGATGACCAAAATTTTTACAATGAAAACAAAGCCCAATAAAGATAGTTTTGTACCTGTTGTAATAACCATGATTTGAATCAACATTCTTCCTTGGAGTTACCCCTGCTTTATTCTTTGGATTTGAGATGTGCCTTTGATGAAATACTGTTTTGTATCTGTTGTAACATCCATGATTCGAATCAACATTCTTCCTTGGAGTTACTCTCTCTTCATTCTTTGGATTTGGGATGAGCCTTTGATGAAATAATCTTTCTTCTTTTGGGTTGCTGGAAAGTACGCCGGCATAGCTTTTCGCATTATTCCTAGCACTTGATGATTCTCCTTTAAAACCTATTCCAGATTTGTCATGTTGAGGTTTTTGATTATTTAGGATAGTGTCAAGTATTTGAGAGCTTTTCCAACCATTTTTAACTTGCTCCAATTCCTTCCTCACAGATACTATTTCAGCTTCAAGTTCTTCGCAAGCTTCTTCTTTTTCTTTTAGCTTATTTTTCAAGAGATCTTCCCTTCTTTTTATTTCCTCGTTTTCTACCTTGAGAGAAATGATTTTATTCCATAATTCCTCATTTTCTTCAATGGCACTTATTAAGAATTCATCTACATTTCCATCTAGCCCTGAGTCATCATCATTTGTGAATGCCATGAATAATACTTCTTGGCTTCTAGCATGATCATTTTCTTCATCTGATTCTTCATTACCTCCTTTGTGGTGAGGGAACTGGTTAGTTGATTTCTTTTTTATGACTACAAATTCATCTTCATCAAACTCATCTTGCTTAGAGAGGAAATACTTGTTATTGAACCCTTTCTTTTTGTAGACCATCCTTTTAGAATTTTCTTCATCATCACTATCATGCTTATGAGGACATTTTGCAGCATAATGACCTATTTTTCCACATTTTAAACAAATAAGAGGGTATTTACCTTTTAGCTTAGATCCTTTATTCAGTCTTCGTATAAATTGCGCCGATTCGAATTCAACATTGAAGTCATCTCTACTGACATTCCTTTCTTTCCCCTTTTTTGATTTTGAGGCCTTGAATGCTACATCTTTGGAACTTGGGCAACCTTTTCTCATCTCATAGGTAATGAGGATTCCATGGAGTTCATCCATCTTGAGAGTATATAGATCCTTCACTTCTTCTATGGCACTTACTTTGGAGTCAAATCTATCTGGGAGAGATCTTAGGACCTTTTGAACAATGGTGCTTTCTTCAATGTTTTCGTCCAATCCTTTAAGAGAGTTGACCACTTCAGCTACTCAGAGAAAGTATGATGCAATATCTTCTTCATCATCCATTTTTAGACTTTCAAATTTCCTTCTATGAGTTTGAAGCTTTGCCTCCTTGAATTTGGAGTCTGTGTCGTATAAGCCAATTAGCTTATCCCATACTTCTTTGGCAGAGTTACAATTCATAACTTTTGTAAATTCAGAATCAGTGATTCCACTAGTGATGGAGTTTAAGGCTTTTGCATTTGCAACATAGACTTTCCTCTTGTCTTGATCTGTTGGAAGAGTGAAAGGAGCTATGTACTCATTTAAGACCGAATGCCAAACTTCAGGTCCAAGGGATGTTAATTAGTAGGACATTCTCTTTTTCCAGAAACCAAAACTTGTGCCATTGAACAGAGGAGGTCTTTGTGACACTTCTTGATTTCTCATCATGACTAAGAATCCTTCTTCAAGTTGTTAGGCTAATATGAAGAAGCCTGCTTTGATACCAATTGTTGGAAATATTGGGGGGGGGGGGGTGAATCATTATTTCTTTTTTCAATTATTAATTTTATCAATTAAAAACATTTATATTTGGAACACAAAAATAGATAACAGGAATAGATGCTTTTATTAATGTGATCTTTGCAATAAATCAAGTACAATATATATATATATATATGTGTGTGTGTGTGTGTGATTTCAATCAGTTTCCAAGCATCAACTTGGACTCTTTGTGAGGCTCCAACCTCCAGAGCACCAACTATGTCTTGTCAAGGCACCAACCTTGAATTTAGGAGCACCAACTCCCAGGACACCAATCCTTTCAGTTTTTAGGCACCAACCTCAAGGGCTCCAACCCTCTGCTGTAAACTGTCTGGATCTGTTTGGTTGTAATTCTCTGCTCCCAACCCTACTGGGCCTATGACTTAATTCTGACCTCATGTTCCTTCCATTTCTGCTAGAGCTTCGACTTCCTTTATTTTCTTACAGTTTTCCAGTGTCCCTAAACTTTCCTTGTTTTCTGTTTTATATTTATGATACCCCTGACCTTTGGCTTCCTTTCTCCGCTAGCTCTTCGGCCTCCTCAATGCTCGCTTGATCTTTCAGCTTCCTCTACTCTCACTCTTCAGCTTCCTCTGTCTCTTCAAATCCATCAATACACATAGGACACGTTAATGTGGAAGAGAGGCCGAATTACAATAGTGTTGCATATTAAAAAATATCAGAGAGGCCCTTTTTAATATTTATACAATATACATTAATTGTTCATGGAAACCATATAAGAGAGAGTATAGCCATATAGAGGTCCCACATTCCACGTCATCCTTTTATCGCAATCGCCGCTTCTGGAGGTTCGCACATACCATAGCCGATTCTCAACTGCCGATGGAGCGGATGCGATATGGTATTAAAAAGTTATTAATAAGTCCGTCGGGTCCATACCCCTTATCGCAATCCCTAGATTGACATTCCTTTGTACATTGCGATTACCGCGAATGAATTTGATTAAGTCATGCTATAATGGTGTAGTCGGGTCCGCAATTATATCTTAATTGACATTTTAATATGGAAAGGATTTAAAGAGGCTTGCGATATGGTGGATGTGATGTAACTTTAAAGTGTATTACAATGGAATCCTCGGGCCTATGTATTGTATCGCATCTATCATATATATATATATATATATATATATATATATTATATATAATATATATATATCTATTATATATATATATATATATATATATACTCCTTCGTTCTTAACTTTGGTTAATGCAGACTTAACCCATAACCCTTATTCTTTTTTTTACATATAGAAGATATGTGGTGTTACATGGCTTCTGAAATGTGTTACAATGAGGTTCGAAGGCCTATTATTATTAAAAAACAATGGAAAGCTGTAAACATCCAAAAACCTAACCCTAGGAGATGAAGCGCCAAAAGTTTGTGGGCCTTGTTGGGGTAAATTGGTACATCAATTTCTGAGGGTTGTAGCTTTTGCATACAATCTTCGTTTAGTATGTATGATACCTTGTTAGAAAGATCTATATGAGGAATGAGGAATACAAATTTAGACCATAAACCCATATTGTAGGCTACTATTTTACTAGTTTTCCAAAAAAAGAAAAAAAGAAAAAAACGTAGTTTAGGGCCTCAAAACTTCTCCGGAGTTCAAGACTCGAAAAACTGCCAAAAATAGTAAAATGTGCTACAATTAAGAAAACTAAAAGAAACAATGGTGGGGGTTGAAGTGGAATACGTGGCTGGCCACCAATATCGACCTAGATCATCCCTCCCCCCTTAGGAAGCAATCGTCCCATTTTGTTGAGTGCCTCCATGAGATGGGGAAACTTCTGCTGAACTTGGTCTCTGGTGAGCCACTTGACTTGGTGCAAGAGTTGGCCAACTTTGACAACTTGATATAGTTGGATCTTTTGTTGGCGAGTGTTACTGATCTGCGTGTACATGATCTAATTAGTTATAGCATGTTCCATGCATTCTGGGTTTAGCTTTGTTGGTGTTAACTGTTCTGCAATGTCTGATGTGTCTAGTAATGGTGGAAAGTATGGTCGAAGGCGATCCACATTGAACATTCGGTGCAGGCCAAGGAATGGGGGAATGTTGAGCTCAATAAAATTGTCTCCCACAACCTTGGTGATGGTGTAAGGCCCATATTAGAGTGGTCTGAGCTTCTTATGGGCTATGGTAAGGCGTTCTTTCTGCAAATGTAACCAAACTTTCTCATCCACTTGGAACTTGTGTAGCACCCATTGTTGAACATGTCACTGCTTGTACTTGGCATTAGACTTATCCAATATGTCATGCACCTGTTGGAAGATGTGTTGGATGTGTTCAATAAACCAAGTTTCTGTATCGGACTCAAAATGTACACGTGTGGTTTCTGTCTGTGTAGTTGCATGAGGCATGAAAACATTAATCAAACACAATGGTTGAAAACCTAGACCCACTTGAAAAGGACTGCAACCAATTGAGCTATGGAGAGATCTATTATAACTGTGTTGCACATAAGGAAGGCTCTCATCCCAGGTTCATGGATGCTTGGAGTTGTACACACATAGTATGTTCACTCTCATCTTGTTGACGATCTATGTCTAGCCATCAGTATGGGGATGGAATGAAATTGACTTGGTAAGATTAGTGTCAAATATTATTACCAGAGGCTCAACTAGGATGTCCTTAAGAACCTGTAATCCCGATTTGATATAATGTTCTATGAGATTCAAAAATTTACCCATACTCATTCAAAGAAAAGTTTGGGAGCGTCCTCTATAGTGATAATCTTCTTGCAAGCTAGCAATATAACCATATTAGAAAATTTTTACATGACCACAAATACATAGTCATTACCATGCTTGGTAGAAGGGAGGCCTGACAGATAGTCCATGGAGATGGATTCCCAAGGCTGGATGGGAGTAGGTAGAGGAGTATATTGGCCTTGCTTCTTAATGGTTGGCTTGATGTTGGGACAAGAAATGCAGTGTCTGATATATTTCCAACGTCCTATTGGAGTTTTGGCCAATAAAAATACTTTTGTAGTACAAACATAATTTTCTCCACACCTAAGTGTCTTGCGACCCGACTGTAGTGTGCCTCCCAAATCAGCTTAGCACACTTGCTTGAAGGAACCCAATGTGGCACAAGTAGCATAATAATGCACCTTGGAGGTGGAAATCTAGAACTTGCTTGCCATGCACTAGCATCTGGTATGTGGTGGCAAACTCTAGATCATTTTTGTACAGTTGCGGCCATCTGAAGGTTTCGTGGCTGCAAGAGTTGAGAAAAGTAGTCAGTGCTGCAACTGCGGTCTGAATGAGAAAATATGCAACACGATTGGTGCTTTCCTTCTTGTATTTAATGTTCAAGTGAATTTGTTACAGATATGTAGACCACTTCTGATGTCTATCATTATGCAGCTTCCCTTGTGTCTGGATAAATTGAAGAGGTTAGTGATCTGTGTGGATGACTGTCTCCTTCCCAATAATGTAATGTTTCCATTGTCAGCATGTTTGCGCGATGGAATACATCACTTTATCATAGGTGGGGTATTTCTGAATTTTATCAGAAAGTGTCTCACTGTAATAGGCCACTTGATGCCCCTCTTGGGTGAGAATTGCACCAATAACATAATAGGAGGTGTCTGTCTTAGTTTCAAATGGTCGTTGCAGGTCTGGTAATGTGAGTACATGTGCAGAGAAGAGGTGGTGATTCAACTCAACAAATGCCTTATGTTGGGACTTAGACCAGAAAAAATTTGCTTTCACTCCACCCTTGGTAACCTGACTTAGAGGCCAAGTGATATGAGAGAATCCAAACATGAACCACTGATAAAAACTAGTAAGGCCCAAAAAGTTGTGAAGCTCTATTAGAGTGGTCGGGGCTGGCCAATCCCAAATGACTTGGATCTTAGCCAGATCCACATGGACACCATGCTCATCAATGATGTAGCCCAGATATTGGACCTAGCCTATGCCAAATGTGCATTTCTCCAAGTTGGCGGTTACATGCCTTCTGAACTATCTTACAGTAAGGCTCGAAGACCTATTTATTATTAAGAAACAATGGAAAACCCTAAACATCCAAAAACCTAACCATAGGAGATGAAGCGCCAAAAGTACGTGGGCCCCATAAGGGTAAATTGGTACATCAACTTCACGAGGTTGTAACTTTGGCATACGATCTCTGTTTGACACATACGATACCTTGTTAGAAGGATCTATTCAATGAATACAAATTTTGACTACAAATACATGCCTGATACAACTAGCTTACACGTTTTCCAAAAAAACATCGTTTAGAGCCTCAAAACGACTTCAGAAGTTTAAGACCTGAAAATTGCCAAAAATAGTAAATTTTGCTACAATTAAGGAAATTGAAAGAAACAATGTTGGGGGTCCAAGTGGAATAGGTGGTTGGCCACCAATATACATCTGGATTAGTCCTCCCCCCAGGAAGCAATGGTCCCCATTACGTTGAGTGAATCCATGATATGGGGAAACTTCTCCTGAACTTGGTCCCTCGTGAGCCACTTGCCTTGGTGTAGGAGTTGGTTGACTTTGAAATTCAATATAGTTGGATCTTTTGTTGGCGAGTGTTCTTGATTTACGTGTCCATGATTCGATTAGTTATGGCCTATTCTATGCAGTCTGGGTTTAGCTCTATTGGTGTTAGTTATTCTATGATGTCTGATGTGTCCAGTGATGGTGGAAAGTATGGTCAAAGGCGATCCACATTAAACATTGGGTGTAGGCCAAGGAATGGGGTTATGTTGAGTTCAAATGCATTGTCTCCCACAACCTTGGTGATGGTGTAACGCCCATATTGGTGTGGTTTGATCTTTCAATGGGCTAGAATAAGGCGTTCTTCTTGCAAATGCAACCAAACTTTGTTGTCCACCTAAAAATTGTGTGGCACCCAATGTTGATCATGTTGCTACTTGTACTTGGCATTGGACTTATCCAAGATGTCATGCATGTGTTGATGGATGTGTTGGATGCATTCAATAAACTGGGTTGCTTTATCAACTTCAAAATGTACATGTGTGGAATACGTCTGTGTAGTCACATGAGGCATGACAACATCAATCATACACCATGGTCGAAAACCTAGATCCACTTGAAAAGGATTGCGACCAGTCGAGCTTTGGAGAGATCTGTTATAACTGTGCTTCACATAAGGAAGGTTCTCTTCCCAAGTTCATGGATACTTGGAGTTGTACATGCGTAGTATGTTCATTATCATCTTGTTGACAAACTTTTTCTGACCATCAACCTGGGGATGGAATGCAATCGACCTGGTGACCTTAATGTCCAATAATGTCCATAGGCTCAACCAAAATGTGCTCAAGAACCTGCTATCTAGATTTGATATAATGGTCTGCGAGATTCCAAAATGTACCCATACTCATTCAAAGAAGAGTTTGGTAGTGTCCTCTGTTATGATACTCTTCTTACAAGTTGCAAATATAGCCATCTTATAAAATCTATCCACAACCACAAATATAAAGTCATTACCATGCTTGGTAGAATGGAGGACTTATAGATAGTCCATGGAGATGTATTCCTAGGGTTGGATGGGAGTAGGTAAAGGAGTGTACAAGCATTTCTTTTTTATGGTTGGGTTTGTTGAGATTGCAACAAGATGATGGAGCTTAGTGAAAAGAGTCGCCTTCACTAAGTGGGCCCGCAGGCTATTTTTGGTGCAAGTCTATATTTAGACTATGTCTATTTTTAGACATATGGATCATGTCTATGGATTGCAGGTTGCCGTTTATGGATGATTGATCAATTTGAAAAAAAAAATAGATGGACTTCTATTTTTAGACCACAACGGAGTGACACCACAGCGGAGTGACTGCTCAGTCCAAATATAGAACAGTCAAATATTATTAGCTCATAATAATATTTAGACTATAAACTTTGTCTTATTCTCTTGGAGCACTTCAGGATGAGCTACGGATGTGGCACATGCAG
>APFE030836222.1:245858-317476 GCA_000404065.3 Pinus taeda | reverse complement strand
ATAGTTTAATTAATAGATGAAATTATTTTTTTAGTCAGAATCTGGGAATACAATTTCTAATGAGATTATACATTTTTTGTTTATTTAAAATACATTTTTAAATGCATAAATAAATTTAGCATACTGAAAAACCCAGTCAAAACTCAATCTTTACGAAATTAAACCATTTAAACTTATGATTTTAAAATATATGTATTAGATTGAAAAAAATTCACAAAAATTATCCTGAAAATATTAAATATTCATTTTATTATCTTTATTTAAAATAATTGAATATATTGAAAACATAATTAAAATTTCACTTCCCAATGAATAAAAATGTCATTTTAAAAATAAAAATAATGACATTTCTTAATATCTTTAATACAATATAATTATGTAATGTTAATATTTAATGACCCTATGTGTGATGCGACGACTATGGTGTATAGTCCCTCATAATAATCCCACAACAATTTATAATGTTTTTCATAGTTGGTTTAACTAACCCTACTCTGCCATGATCCGTCGGAGCTCATTCTGTTTTGCCTCTCCTCCCTCTAGTGGCTTTGCTATAATAACCTCCCCATTGCTTAATCTTATCGTGTCCTATAGTAAGAGGGTTTTATGGCTTCAACATGGTGTAATCATGGAAGGTATGGGTTTATTTATCATTATTAGTTTCGCTCGATGAGTTTTTTTTTTTTGCAGTTTTGTAAAACTGTGACATCCTTTATATGTATCCAATGAATCTTTATTGCTATTTTTCTAGTGCTATCCACACAAGTCTTTTCTCTACCTTTAAGAGTTTAACATGCCTAACAACCTCTACACCATCATTTTTTTTCCATGGGAATTGATGATTTGCTATAAAGGTAAGTGCAAGTGATTGCTGCAATTTTTGCCATTTCCTAGTTAACTGAAGACATTTATTCAACAATTAATTCTTGGGGTTTTCTTATCTCACTTCACTAGTTTTTTGCACCTCAATAGGCTCTCAATGTTGCCATTGGGGTTTCAATGAGAACTTCCTTCCTTCTTGGAGTGTTTGTGTCAGATCCAACCAGGTAAAGTAAATTGTGATTACCCTCCTTGCAAATTACCTAGGCCTTTTTTTAGGGTAGTTTATTTTCTTGGCTTCAAGATTAGTAATTTCTCCTCAGCATTCGACAATAATTTCTCATGGTACGCTTTCGAGACCCAAACCCAAGTAAATATTGGTTACCATTTTTGAGTTGCAGTTCATGGGTTGCTCTATTTACATATTTATGTTGTTTACTAACTCTTTTCTTGGCAACTTCCATAGGTTTTCAATATACATAGGAATGAGAGTGAATGATTACAATTTTGCAAACCATTTCGCACTCCAAGTTTCTCTAATTCCAATTTCCTTTCTTCTTTGTTTACATGTTTATTTCGAATCCAAGTTGAATATTTTTTTTTTTTTAGAATTTCAACTAGGGTTTTTATTTATTTTTGTATAATTTCCATTATGGCTTTAGCCATTGGCCCTATTCCAATTATACACTCAGGAGTTCCGACCCTCTCTTCAAAGATTACTTTATGTATTCTAGACCTGAGTTTCAGAGTCGTGATAGACTATGCTTTATTTAATTAATCAAATGCTTCTTTAACTTGTGTTCTTGGGATATTCATTAGTTGTTTGCTTACGACATGCTTCCGATTTATAGACTTCTATTCTTGGAATTATACTTTCCTCATTTTGAATAAATCATGTGTTAATTAAAATATCTCTTTCATATGTATATAAATTATACAACAAACTCTTATCTTCCCCGTTCTTTTACTTATACAATTTCTAGCTATTATAGTTTGGGGTATTCTCCCATAGAGACAAACATTCTTGTAGAAATTATATTTATATATTCTTTGTATTTTCTAATGGATTATTGCACAAAGTAAACAACAAATTGGATCTTTTCCTTTTTTTTGAAACTCAAATATTTTTAGGTTGTAGTCCATGTTTAGTTACATTATGCAATTTGTACTCATATGGTATTTCTATTTGTTTAAAATTTTCAGCTCACTGCATATATCACTCGAATAATTGATACAAATTATAGTTATATTTTATATATTTATTTACCAAAATATTAAATTTGGAACCTTCAGTGGGTTCCTACCTTGGAAACATTCGTTTCTTCTCTAGATTTTACTAACTGGGTTCTAGACCGTTTCAGGCTAGCAAATCGAGGTTTGTTCCATATTGGAACTAACCTAACCCTCGACCCCTTTATAAATATTATTTAATGTCAATATTTTATATGATACATAAAATATATAATATTGGACGTTCCCCTACTTATGATTAGGAATCATACATAACAAACTTTTGTCTTCCAACAAAGGTATAATAGATACAAAAAATAATTGTTTACATATGACAAAAACATATCACAATAGTAAAATACTTATCTGGTTTCAAGTTCGTTAGGCTACCACAAAATCACTTAGGATAAAATACTTCTCCACCCAACCAATGAGTTTAGGAAACCTTTCCTAGCATTCGCCCCAAGCCAGTTCACTTCCATGACATTTTTTTTTGCCAAGAACCATAATAGGTCCACCTAGAATTATCTGATCGCACCAGGTCTATCTAGGTCTATCACAAACCTTATTGGTCTTAGAAAGAATTCCAATGGCCAACCAGCTCAAGAATCCCTTTTTTTGGCAGCATCCTGCCCTTTCTCAACAAAATCATGTTTGATAAATCAATTCCATTTCCTCTCTCGGACCTCCTCCAACTAGGTTCCAAGTCTTTAGGTTGCCTCAAGATTTCTCTCTCTCACCCTCTTCGCTCCCTTTTCCCTAACTGAGATAATTTATCTTTAGGGAGAGAAATAACTATAATTTTAATTGTTTGGTAAGTGAAACCATCGTTTAACATCTTTTATATTTAGTAATTATTTGGAATACCACAACCAGTTTTAGTTAATAAAATTAAACATAAAATAGAAATTCTTGTTTATTACTTATTCATGCCAGACAACCTGCCAAATTACTTCAGTAAAAATAATTAAAATACTTACATCTTACTAAGGGGTGTTACATCTTCCCCCCTCGAGCGAAACATTGTCCTCGATGTTTCTTGGCCCTCAAAATAGGCTAGAATATGCATCACACGTAAAATCTTCATCCTCCCAAGTAGCCTCTTCTAGGCTGAAGTTCTTCAATTGCACTTTAACTTGGGTGATTTATTTATTCTTGTTACATAGTATTTTGTCACGCCTCCTGCACTTCCCTGTGTCATACCTCGGAGTGCTCGAAACTTGGCAATTATGTAGTGTACCCATCCTGATATGCAGTCCAGATCTTCCCTAAAGACTTAATGAAAACATGCCTTGAGCCTTCTCTCAAGAAGTAATCTCTAAAACCCTAATTTCAGGATCAACACGGTCCTGACACTGGCAACTAGTGCTGATGGCAGGTTGCATTATACTGGCCTCACACTGCCAGCACACTTTTTACTTGAATACTCGCGTTGATCCTTAAAAGGCAAGTTTTCCCAAAGAGGAAAAGAAGTTTCGTGATCTAGAGGCTTCCAGAACATCGAGCTAGATGTTGTTCGTTGTGGATGTGGTCAAATTTACTAATATTTTTCTTTGATCTTATCCCTATGTACTTCCTCCTTGATATGAGGGCATTCCCCTATCTTTGGAGATATCCTAACTCCCTCTCCCTACCTATATATTCATCCTCTCCCATTCCCAAATGGTTGGTCTCTAATTATTTTCACCCTTATGCTAAGATAGTGCCTACATGCTACTCATTTGGCTTGGAGAAGGAGTGCTTGGAGAGCTTGAGCTCTGACTTGGACATTCACTCAAGGAGGGCTTATTGACATCAAGGATTTAGTTGTATGTTTCTTCTTTTATTTCTTAATATATACAACTACTGGTTCACTTTCCATAAATTCTTGTGTTAATGCATCATTTATCTTAATGCTCCTTGATCTATTAAGTGGATTACTTTTGATTATGGATGTTGCACATGTATGCTTTGTTGTGTCTTTAATCGCTTGTGCAGGTATTCAAACATTGCGAGTAGTAGAGCTGAGCTTGAGGAGCGAGCGATCAAGATATTCAACAAAGGAGTGCGTTATAGCATCAGAACGAGGTAGGTCTCCTTCCTCTTCTCTCGTTTCAATTGTAATTTAGGAAAGTGTCTTGTAGATTGTCAAGTAGGTTGCTAGTCCCACTCATTGGGCTAGAGGGATCATCTCTGTCAGCAGAGAGGATTTACCTAGACAACAAAATGGTGACTCCATTGAGCAAGCTATAACCTTTCCATCCATTCCTTCGATCAGATTCTCTGATGAGTTTGACCAACCGTAGATTTCTTGGCTTGTATGCATCAATGTAGATTTTTGCAGTCATTGGTTTTTTCTTGAGAGTGTTGAGCCTGCTCTGATTTTCAATATTTTTTTTCCTTATTTTCCTCACCCAACATGTTTACTGCTTTGACAAAAATGTTGCTAGCGCTGATTTTTAATTTATAGTCGTGCTGCTCTGCCTTTCATTGCCCTTTTTCCTTTAACAGGCGCGTTGATCCCAAGGGATAGAAGAAAATTAGGGTTTCTTCTTGTTTTTAGCGGTTTTCAACCTCTGTGAGTGATGTTTCAGTGTAATCACAATGTTTTTGTCTTGATTGTCATCCTTGTGTGATTGCAATTGTCTCTTAACTTTTGTTGATGTGTTCTTGAGGCTTGATTTCCTTCTAGGGTTTCTAGGTCTAGGTCACCCTTCACTCATTGCTTGGCTTGTGTCTATGAGATTGGTTGCTTCCATTTAGGAGTCTTTTTGCAGCCAGGACACCATTTTCAAGTTTCTTTTGGTTCGTGTTTGTGAAGTTATTTTCATTAGTATTAAGTCATATTGGTGCTTTGAAAATTTCTCTTGCTCCATTTTCAAACATATATTACAGTTGTTTCCTTTGGTAGAACTGAAAGTGAGTGCTTGTTTTGATTTCATTGTTTTGAAAAGAAAAGTGAAAGGACTTATTCATTTAAGTATTTTTGAAACGATTTGTGTTCGGAACCAAAAAGTGAATGAAATTTTCATTTTAGTTGTTTTGGATTGCTTTTTCCCTTTGCTTATGCATTAGTTTGCATGTTTGAATCAAAGTGAAAGGAAAAGAACAAAAGATTAGTGCATCTTAGTGAAATAAAAATGATTTTTGTTTCTCATAGGATTACATTTTGGCATTTCATTTGGTAGTGAAAGTGAAAGTGAAGGAGTATATTCATTTTTACATTTCACATTGGAACGTTAAAGAGTTACGTTTTGATGCATTTTTCTTGATTGATGCATTATTTGGTTGTCTCTATTCCTTAATTAGGTTAGGCTTCATCAAATGAAAATATTACATTTTTCTCTTCTAGTTGCATCATAGGAATTCATGTGACATCGTTGAGCCATCAAATTGGAACCTAATTCAAGATAAACTTAAAATTTACCTCAATTAACCTAGGGAGCATTTGTAACCTAACAAAAATATCTAGAGGTCTAGGCTAGAGACGTGTTTTGGTATTTTTAAACATAGCAGCTATCGCTAACTTCTTGGATTGTATCCCGGGGTGAAATCCCATCCCATTACGAAAGTATATCGGAGTTTCTCCAATACTTTTAGGTATATAAGAGGCACTTCAGTATGGAAATTATATAGGGATGCTTTCATTGAACGATTATACATTAAACAACGCTAACCCCATAGTGTGCTCCCCATACCGTCAAGTATATATTGGGAGATCCCACTAGGTTGTTATCCTTTAGTCACAGGTAATCGAGTCAGCCACCTTGTAAACGTGATACATCGAACAAAACATTCGAGTGATTGACCATCGTACCTCAAGTCCTTGGTTTCGTCTAAGGTGTATATAATGGTTCACGGTTACTTGGTAAGCCCTCTTGCCTAATATTACCCTTTTTTATTTATTTGTTGTTTCGTGTCATAATAACCCATGCAGTTGCTTCTTGGCTTCACATTGAGTAAATTCGTTGTAAATTTTAATTTTAATCAACCCTCAACGAAATCATATCTTCTCCTTATAGTCTTGAGAGAAAGTCATCATGGTTGAATCATTGCGTTCACCTCACATTTTTACTTCATTGATTGACACTAAATGGTCTTCAAAAGGAGTTCATCCTAAACTTTTGCAGTCACTTGAAGCTCAATGCTTTGAACTTGGAATTGTCCCAAGTATCCAACCCCTTGATTCTCGTCCTCCACCTTGAGATTCATCGTTGTCTTAGGAGTCTGATTTAGAAACCCCCGAGAGTCCATAGAGGTTTGTTTTATATCCTTTGAATCCATTATTTGATCCATTTGTGATATCTCCTCAACATCCTTATAGTCCATATGATCGACCTGGTGTTCCTTTGGAGTTATCTTCTCGTCCATCTTGAATTCATCCTTGCTAGATGTTTCCACCTATGGCTTCAAAAGGTGAGATTCCAACCTCTCCTTGAGGTCCTTCGGAAGTCTCCGCTACTCATACTCCTAGTGTTGATAATGAATTCGAATATGAATCCCCCCTGGAAGGCTTTCCTTATGAAGGAAGACTTCCATCTCAACCACCTTCTATGAAAAATGTGCCTATGATTCCACATGGTTATACAAATTTGGCTCAAATAGTTTCAGGAACTCCCAATGCTTCTTCAATATACCAAAATACAATTTGGTCATCAAATGTTATGCCTACTTCTGGTCTGTTTATTCCTAACATTGATCCGAATTGGATCATCAAACAATTCCATGATTATTCAAAATGAATGACAGACTTCAAGAAATCTTATAACTATCAGAAATAACCTCTGAATAATGGCAATTTGTAGCTAGCACGGAACAACGAGGACCTTTGGTCAAAGCGCGCTGACCGTTGGCCCATGGGGACCATGCATGGCACAAAAATGGCTATTGGGAAGCTCTGATCCAGAAATGGAGGTTGTTTATGATACATGCTTAGCGCAAATCGCGTATCGCTGGGAAAAACCCCTCGAGAAAGGAAAAACCCCAAGCACTCGGTCACAAGGGAAATTGAAAAACCATGGGAAAGCGCTAAAACTGATGAGGCGGGTCTCAAACTCAAACCTGACAGAATATCGGAGGTAATTCGAGCAGTAAGAGGGTTTGGTTGAGGACCCAGCGATTCCATACACCGAGTGATGCATGTCCAGCGAATGAGAGAGAAAAACCACTTACATTGCGGAGTAACGGTTGAAAAACTCAACCGTGCGATATGAGCGAAGATCGTAGGATCTGGGGGCTCCAGATCAACGGTGGAGGTTCAACCTGATGGATGACCGGACCCAAGGGAGAAATAAACTGCGGCGCATAACATTTGAAGTCCGATTTGACTGATGAGTCGACAGAAGGATCCGTTTCGCAGGCATCTGGGAAATAATGGAAATAACTATCGTTCAGGAAGATCTAACACTCAATTCGCAAAGAGATAGGTGGCCACCTCTCTTCGAAGAGTTACACGACGATGATGACACAGGGCAGAGGAGTTCCAGAAAACAAAGGCAGGCGATCCAGAGAGTCAAGAAGCATAAACGAACAATTGGAGGAATGAACTGGCTTTAAAGCCATGAGTAGACAATGAGGCAAAAGGGAGAAGCCGGAGGCCAAGAGACACTGAAAGAGAGGCAAATTGGCAGAGAACAAAGAAGTCGAGCTGACCATCAGAGCAAAGGCAACGAGCAGATAGAGACCAATTGAGGTCAAAATTTAGTGAGGGGAGTCTGTGAACTCTAAGGACTTGGGAATTCCAAGTGCTATCCTACTGATCATTCTCTGTTAAGTGAGACTCAGATTGAGCTCCTTATTGTAAAACTCTATTTTAAAGACATAATAAAAAGGCCACCACTGAAGGCTAGACTAGGAGACATAGTCCAGGAGGATTGGGTGAACTCCTTATTAAATTTTTGTTGTGTTTATATTTTGCTTACTGTGATCTCTTATTGTTTCCAGTTTCTGTGTATTTCGCAATCTTATCGATTCGTTGCCTAAAATAACATAGACACACACTAGCACATGAGTCTGTAGCCTAAACCCAGGTCTGCCACAGAAGTTAGAAGCTTCTTAGGAGCAACACAATATTGGAGAAAGTTTATTTTTAACTTTTCCTCAATTGCAGCTCCCTTACATGCTTTAACAAGATTGAACAAGGTGTTTCAGTGGGGAGGAAAACAATAGAAAGCCTTCGACACCTTGAAAGAAAAGATTAGTACAACACCTGTACTAGCACTGCTCAATCTTCAAAGGCCATGTGAGATCCAAACAGATGCCAGTGACTATGCCAATGGGAGCAATGTTGATACAGCATGATAAACCCATATGTTATCATTTTGAGACATTTAACTATGTAGTAGTTAACTATCCCGCATATGATAAGGAATTATGCATTAGTAAAGAGTGTGAAAAAGTGGAAACATTACTTAATGGGCAAATAAATAGTGATACACACTGATCATCAACTACTTCAATATCTACACTCCCAAACTAAGTTGCAGCAATCAAGACACTACAGATGGATGGGGTTCCTGCAACAATTTCACTTAGTCATCAGATATAAAAAGGGCATACATAATAAAGTTGCAGATATGTTATCTAGACCCGTTATAAATGCATCTACTATACTTAAGCATAATTCTGTATTGCATGAGAGCTACATTGAACAATACGCTCAATATATAGACTTTAAAGATGTACATGCAACTTTAAGTCAAGGAAAACGAGTAGAAGAATTGGATTATCATATTAAGGACCAACTCTTGTATTAGTGTGGGAAGCTATGCATTCCACAAACTGAAAGAGTAAAGATAATATGAGAGGCACACACTTCTCTAATATTAGGTCACTTTGGGGTAAGTAAAACAGTTTCACAGCTACAAAGATTTTGTTGTTGGCCAAAAATGATCGAGACCATTTCTAGATATGTAAGAGGGTGTACTATGTGTGCTAAAAGCAAGCCCAACAATAGGAAACTAGGCTTGTACACTCCATTGCCAGTTCCTTCTCATCCTTGGGAAAGTGTTTCCATGGACTTTGTTGGAGGACTGCCTAAATCTAGGAAAGGTCATGATTATCTGTATGTTGTTGTGGATAGGCTCAACAAAATGTGTATTTTGATACCTTGTAATAAATAGATTACAACTGAACAAACTGCAAACTTATTCTTTCAGCATGTATGGGTTCATTTTGGACTACCCACTTCCATTATATCTGATCGAGACACCTGATTTGTGGGGAAGTTTTGGTCAGGTCTATGGGAACTGATGGACACCAAACTGAACAAAAGCACAACTTTCCATCCACAAACCGATGGCTAGACAGAAGTAGTCAATAGGCCAGTGATCCAGTTGCTCAGGGGATATTGCAGCAAGCATCCCAAGCTTTGGGATGAACATTTTTGTTATGTGCAGCATGCTTACAACCAAGCTAAACATTCTTCCACACAGAGATCTCCTTTTGAGACATGTTTTGGTTTCACACCAAGGTCTCCCTTGAATTTTGTCTTTGGTAAGAACACAATAGTTGATGGACATAGTGATGTGGACAAGGAAAATAGGTTCATTGAACAAATCTAAGAGGTACATTAGGTAGTACAGGAACAACTGGAAAGGAGCCAGGCCAAATATAAGGCAAGGCATGACAAGCATCAGATGGAGCATAGTTTCCAAGTTGGTGATCAAGTCTGGTTGTATATTAGCAAAGACAGGATGCAAGGTGAAGGTAAAAAGCTAAAACCAATAAGGTATGGACCTTTTAGGATCCTTGAGAAAATTGGTGAGAAAGCATTTTGCCTTGATTTACCAGCTTACATGCACATCTATTGAGTCATTAATGCAGACAACTTGAGACTATTTGAACCTTCGTCAATTGAAGATCCCGAAGAGCAGAGTCAATTTCCTTCTATTGATGACCTATTACCTAAATATCTTAATGAATTGTAGGAAGACACAATTCTGGATAGGAAGGTGAGAACGACACGCAGGGGAGATGTTGAGTACCTCAGAATTGAACTCAAGGGTTCAAAGCCAAGCAATGCAAAATGGATAGAGATTAGACAGATGAGAAAGTTGTATCCTCACTTAGTCGATACTTGAAAACCAACCTTTGGTGGTCCAAAAGCTTTTTTAGTGGGAAGGCTGTGATTCGAATTGGATCGTCAAACAATTCCATGATTGTTCAGAATGAATGATAGACTTCGAGAAATCTTATAGCTATCAGAAATAACCTCTAAATAATGGCAATTCGCAGCTAGCACGGAACAATGAGGACCTTCGGTCAAAGCGCACTGACCATTGGCCCATGGGGACCACGCATGGCTTAAAAATGGCAATTGGGAAGCTCCAACCCAAAACCCCTCGAGAAGGAAAAGCCTCGAGCGCTCGGTCACAAGCGAAATTGGAAAACCATGGGAAAGCACTAAAATTGACGAGGCGGGTCTCGCGCTCAAACCTGGCAGAATGTCAGAGGCATTTCGAGTAGTAAGCAGGTTTGGCCGAAGACCCATTGATTCCATACACCGAGTGGCGCGTGTTCGGTGGATGAGAGAGAAAAACCGCTTACATCGTGGAGTAACGATTGAGCAACTCAACCGTGCAATATGAGCGAAGATCGTAGGACCTGGGGGCTCCATATCAATGGTGGAGGTTCAACCCGATGGATGACCGGACCCGAGGGAGAAATAAACTGCAGTGCATAAGATTTGAAGTCCGATTTGACTGATGAGTCAATAGAAGGATCCGTTGCGCAGGCATTTGGCAAATAACGGAAATAACTATAGTTTAGGAAGAACTGACACTTAGTTCACAAAGAGACAGGTGGCCACCTCTCTGCGAAGAGTTACAGAACGATGATGACACAGGGCAGAGGAGTTGTAGAGGATGAAGGCATGCAATCCAGAGAGCTGGTAAGTAGAAATGAACAATCGAAGGAATGAACTGGATTTAAAGCCACGAGTAGATAGTGAGGCAGAAGGGAGAAGCCGAAGGCCAAGAGACACAGAAAGAGATGCAAAATTGTAGAGAACAGAGAAGCCGAGATGACCATCAGAGTAAAGGCAACAACGAGTAGATAGAGAACCAATTGAGGTAAAAATTCAGTGAGGGGAGTCTGTGAACTCTAAGGATTTGGGAATTCCAAGTGTCATCCTATTGACCATTCTCTATTAAGTGAGGCTTAGATTGAGCTCCTTATTGTAAAACTCTATTTTAAAGACATAATAAAAAGGCCACCACTAAAGGTTGGACCATGAGACGTAGCCCAGGAGGATTGGGTGAACTCCTTATTAAATTTTTGTTGTGTTTATATTTTGCTTACTGTGATCTCTTTTTTTTTTAAACGAAGTCGGATACTTTTGTATTATAAAAAACGTGAACGAAGTTCTATTACATAACTATCATGAGTTTTGGCGAAGAGGATCAAAATCGGGTGCGCAGACCCACTTTCCTCATTTTTGCCTCTATGGGAATTGAAATTAAAGAGGGAACGACTATATTGCCTGACAAAAGCGCCTCCTATGTAGAAAAATTTGCAGCGCATGGATTTTAGTGGAGTTTCTGAGTGACCGAGTCATCGGGCATGGGATGTTTCTTGGCACTCGCTTTGGTAGAAGCTGAAGCTTGGTAGCTCTGAGTGAGGGTTTTGATTTGTTCTATTGCTTCCTCAAGGTGACTGCACCTTCCCTTCAAGCTTTCTATTTCTTCCTTCGGTTTCTCCAGTTTCTTGCGCTTCGACCTGTTGTCGGATTCATAGTCGCTCTTCAGCTCATTGAAGTGTTTGACGAACCTGTTGATCATGACTGTGTGGGCCTTGCACATTGTGCATTCTTTGTTGAAGAGTTGATCCATGGGCTTGATGACTCGCTGTGGCGCGCCCTGGTTACCTTTTTGATCCTCCATGATGCTGAGATGTTTGCAGAAGTTTGTGGGGTGGGAAGAGAGGAGAACAGCGAGGAGAAGGGGATTTAAGAGGAGAGGAATACTGAGGGAGTGAATCAGAGGGGAGAAAAGCGAATGGCGATGAGAGCTGAGAAGAGGGAGCAACGAAACAAAGACCGAGCCTCTGCAGCTGCCCAGAAACCCGAAGTCAGTAACAAAAATGAACTCAGAGCTGAAATAAACGATTACCAATAACGCAGAGCGCTGCTCTGTGTCTCTCCAGCTGTTGGCGGATTTTTGAAAGTGTCCCCGCTTGTAGTTGTTGTGGACGAATGCTCGGCCTATTCTGATCCAGAGAACCGAACTGAGGGGCTGCTGGGAGCTTCGCTTGGTGTTGAGGGCAGGGGGCGAAGCGCCTTACTCACACTAACACTCACAATGAACTCACCATCACTCTCTGCGATGACCACGATGCCAACCTGTGACTGAAGGGGCAGTGCAAATCTGAGAAAGCCTGAGAAGGGAGGGGGGATATAAAGGGAGGGGGAGAGGCGGTCATGATGCCTGAGAGGGATTTTTTCTTCAGAGACCGAGGCGGGATCGAGCTTTAGATTTGGAGTGCGATCTCCAGGAGGACTGAGGGGACAAATACCTGAATGGTCAGGATAAAATTCACTTGGAAGGTGAGGGAGGATGGCACTAAGGTCGAAGGAAATGATGGGAGGCGGCAGCATGGGGAGGGATGGAGGATCGAGGTTGAGAGGACTGATGCTGAAGAGGATTTTTTGATAGATTTTAAGAGGGCTGACCTGATGGCTCCATTGACAAGGAGGGGTCTTATGGGATTGCTCTGTCATATGTTCTGTCATCCTCACGTACCTGGCCTTGCTTCCTTTTAACTGCTTCATTTGCTAGAAAATTCGCCTCTACGTTGTGATCTCTGAGTACGTGCATGAAGGATATTTCCCCCATGTCTCTTAGATTGTCTATAATCCTTGCTATGGTATTATTGAGGCCTTCCTTTATGAATTTTTTCCCTGTGTTCATAGATGATATGATGATGGCCGAGTCCCCTAGGATGATAGCGTTCTTTAAGCCCTTTTTGGAGAGAATTGTGGAACCAAGGAGCAGACTATAAGCTTCTGCTGCATTGTTTGAAGCTTTCCCAAGACCCCATTCGTATCTACAGATAGGTACTCCATTTTGATCTTTTATTATGCCTCCTGCTCCTGCTGCTCCAGGGTTGTTCTTTGACGCTCCATCAAAGAAGAGAGTAGGGCGGTTTTGGGCGCGAATCCATTGAAGAATCTCTTCTTTGGTTCCCCTGAGCTTCCAGATGGATTGTTTCTGGTGTGCTTTGCTCTTTGGCGGAGGATTTTGGGTGTGACAAATGTTAAATTTATTGTACCAATCCTTTTCCTCTTGGGCCCAGCTCGTCTGATCTGGAGTAGTTATGAGGTTCGCACTCACCGCTTCTGATATGTTGGCTATTGTCTTTGCTATGATAGTGCCTGGTCTTGGTTGTATGTTGTTGAATACATAGTTGTTCCTGGCAAGCCATAGATTCCAGCAGAGGGTGGCAGGGATGCACTTCCAAACTCTAATTATATTCTTTTTACCTTTTCTTTGGTGAGGAAAGTCTTTTTTCCAAGTTTTATGGAGGGTGTGCACCTGTTCGTAGTTTCCTCGGACTTCCAGGGGACTAGAAAGCTGATTCCAACAGTTCTGATCCAATGGGCAGAGGAGAAAGGAGTGTTGTATAGATTCCTCCTCTGCTTTGCAGAAGCAGCAAATCGAGGGGCCTTGGATTCCTCTCTTCCTCAGATTTTCTGCTGTTAGAATTTTCCCTTTTAGAAGGGTCCAGTTGAAGTGTTTTACTTTGGGGATGCATTCTGACTTCCAGGTAGCGGTGTGGAGGTTCCAATTGGCTGTTGGATTTCTGTTTTGAAGAGATTTGTACCCTTCTCTAACTGAGAATGGCCCTCCACATGAATCCAAATGTATGTGTCTTCTTTCTCTTTATTTACTGGTGCTTTTCCAGAGAGGGAAGACTTCAGGTTGTACCAAGACTCTTTGAGATCCTGGGGTAGTTGCAACTCTTTCCAATCTCTCCATCTATTTTGATTCCATGAAGAGATGTCGTACAAAGTGATTAACCTTCGATCTTCCATCCAATCCTGTAAAGGCCTGAGCTCTTGCAGAAGGTTCCTTGGGTTGGAATTCATTATTCTATCAGCCCAAATTTTGGTGTCCTTTCCATTGCCAGGGAGCTTAGAGACATTTTCTCTGAAGTGAGGCAGAACTTTCTTAATTAAACGCCACACCGGAGTGCAGGGTCTGTCTATTATGGGATCATTGAGGATGTTGGAGTTTGGGCCGCTGAAGTATTTTCTTTTTATGGTCTCCACCCACCATGATCCCTTGCTTGAAATGATCTTCCAGATCAGTTTGAGCCCCAGAGCCTGATTAGAGAGACTTGGGATTTTTATTGAGAGGCCTCCTTTTTCATAAGGGAGGGTGACTTGGCCCCAATTGACTAAGCTGAACTTCTTTGTGTCTTGCTTTCCTCCCTGCCAGAGGAAGCTTCTCATTATGAGTTCCATATGCTTGTGGATGCTTGCTGGAGCCATAATTACCGCATATTGGTAGATTGGCAGCCCTGAAAGGACAACCTTTATGAGGATAGTTCTGCCTGCTAGGTTTAGCCAGGAGACTCCCCAACTGTGGAGGAGGCTTCTCATCTTCTCTATGTGTTTTGTCCATACCTTTGCTTTGATGTGCTCCTTCGCCAGGGGTAAGCCCAAATAAGAGAAAGAAGTCCAGTTTCTTTGGAGAGGGATGTTTAAAATTTGGGATATACTTTGTTGTATCTGATATTGGCACGTTCCATGTGTAAATTTTACATTTCCTGTTGTTTAATTTACCACCTGAAACCTGAAGGAAAGCATCCAGAACTCTTTTGAACCTCCTCGCCATCAAGCTGGAAGCTCCCCCAATTAAAAGAGTGTCGTCCGAATAGAGAGTGATTTATCTCCTTTATTCCTCTTTCAATGCTTATCCCCATTATCTCTCTCTTGAGGCGGAGATTTTCTAGGTGCACACTTAGAGTTTCCGCCATAATAATGTAAAGGAAAGGGGATAGTGAGCACCCTTGCCTTAGACCCCTGGAACTTTTGAAGAAATTGCTTGGACGACCATTGATCAGCGGGGCGATCCACGGGTTGGAGATACACCCACTTATGATGTCGACTATTTTGGAGGAGAACCCGAATTTTTTTAAGGCTGCTCTTAAGAAAGAATGGTCCACTCTGTCAAAAGCGTTGGCCATATCCAACTTAATGATCATTCCTCGTTCTCCTTTGATGAGACTGCTGTGAATGGCTTCCTGTATAAGAATAACATTGTCTATAATCTGCCTCTTTGGGACAAAGCCACCCTGATTCTCGGAGATTATGATAGGAAGAAGATTCTTGAGCCTGTTGTCGATAATTTTTGTTATGATCTTGTACGAAACATTACACAGTGATATGGGGCAGAATCTATCAAATGATTTGGGGTTTGCTTCCTTGGGAATCAAGGCGATGTGAGAGGATTTAGTGTTGTTCCCCAGCTTGTGCTTTCTGAATGCGTTTTTCACCATTCTCACAAAGTCCTTCCTTATGATTTCCCAATGCTGCCTGTAGAATGCAACTGAAAAGCCATCCGCCCCCGGAGCCTTGTCTTGTTGCATGCTGAAGGTAGCTTCTCTAATTTCTTCTTCTGTAGGGTCTTGTTCCAACTTGCTGTTATGTTCCTCCTTAATTTTGCTCTCCAATACACTGAGGAATGCTGCGCTGTCGTTTTGTTGGGGATCTGCTGTGAGGAGAGCCTTGAAGTGTTCAAAGGCTGCGTTTTTTATCTCTTCTTGTTCCTTCAATTCTCTCCTGTCCACTTCTATTTTATCAATTTGGTTTCTGGCTCTTTTGGTCTTGACATTATTGTGGAAGAAAGAGGTGTTCTTGTCCCCTGCTTTCAACCATAGGCAGCGAGATTTCATTCTTTTTTCCTCTTCCTCCACACGATTTTGCCTGTATAGCTCCATAAACATGCTTTTTTCCTTTTCTATGTCTTCTGCTGTGTGTTGAGCTTGTTCTTTTTCCTTGTGCCATCTCTCCATTTCCAACAGCAGATCGTTTTTCTTTTTTCTTTCGGATCTTGCCATCTCTCTTGCCCATTGCTTTATAACTGTCCTTAATTGTTTTAGTTTCGTTTCCCACACGTAGTGAGGTGAGCCTGATATTTCTTTTGCCCACTAATTTTGCACAAGAGAGCGGAATTCTTCATGGCTATCCCAGGACTTGTTGTATTTAAAGGGAAGGGGGCCTAAGTTTGTTTCTTTATCCAGAGAGAGGACCACCGCTTTATGATTTGAAGCTGTTCCGTGGATTATGTGGCTTCTAATTACTTGAAAGTTGCTGGCCATCCCTTCCTGTATGAGAAATCTGTCCAACCTCTCTTTTATATTGTGAGAGCCTGCTCTCTTGTTGGTCCAAGTATATTTACCATTCGACAAAGGGGTGTCGATCAGGTTGAAGAGCTGGATGATTGCTTCTAGCTTGTCTCTCGATGAGTCTGGGTGGAAATTACCACCAAATGTTTCCTCCACCTGCCTAATTAGGTTCATGTCTCCCCCAAGGATTATTAGACTGCTCTGAATGGAGGAGAGATCTGCTTCTAAGGTATTCCAACAGCTGATTTTATCTCTGTAGTGGTTGGGTACGTATATGTTATATATGAAGTAGACCTCTTGAGTGCTCTTGTTCCTTAAATCTGTTCTGATCCACCAGTTGCATAGCTGTGAGTTGCTGATTTCCCACTTATTTTTATTCCATAATGTGCCTATTCCCCCTGAGGCCCCATCTGAGCCTTTTGATGTTCCTGAGTAATTTTTGAATCTTTGTGTTTGTAAAGTGAAGTCCTGCTCGGTGGTTTTGGTCTCCTGGATTAGGAGAATGTCTGGCTGTTCCTGATTCAAAAGGTCCTTGATTGCTTTCACCTTTAGGGAAGAGCCCATTCCCCTACAATTCCAAGAGACCAAATTCATTATTTACCGATTGTTGGGTGGAGTCCTGCTTTCTCCTTGGCCTTTTCGCCATTCCCTTTTAACTTGCCTAAAAATGAGTCCATGGGTTGCTGAGTGCCGGTTGCCATCTCCTTAGCAGCTGCTTCATCTCTCAGTTCTTTGTTCGATTTTCTGCCATCTTTTCTCTGAAGGTCTGAAGGCTGATTCACTTCTTTTGCCTTGTTTCTGGTAAGGATTCTCTCAATGGTGGGGGTAGGAGAGAGAGGAGGGATGGAGCGAGGAGAAGCTGGTCGAGGGGATTGAGGAGGGGAGGATGGGACTTCTGCTGATAGAGATTCAAAGGGGTTGAGAGAGGAGGGGAAGGCTGAGAGGGGAGGGGGAGGAGGAGGGGGGAGACTTGATGTCAGAGGTGCGGTGGAGCTAGTTCCCGGGTTATGCTTTTTCCTTTTAACTTGTTTCCAAGATCCCCCTGCATTTTCCTCATTATGCTCTACATCATCTACTTTTAGCTTACTACATCTATTGGCGAAATGGCCGTACTCGTGACATACCTTGCATTTAAAGGGCAGTTGTTCGTAATCCAGCTGCTGGATGTGCATCCATTGATCCACCTTTAATTTGTTGCTTCTGGCAATCCTTTCCCCAGGTCAACTTCCACACAAATCCTTGCGCATGCATGCATATTCTCCCTTGGTTCTGATCTGTCTATGTATTTTCCGACTGCATTGCCGATTACTTTGACGGATTCATCCCCCCAGCAGTGAAGGGGCAGATGGGGAAGGGGCAGATGGGGAAGGCGCACCCACATAGGAACGGCGCTTGGGATGTCCATTTCCGGGTCGAAATCCGGGGTCCATCTGTTCAAATAAAGCCCTCTTGTGTCCATGAAGTAAGGGCCATTGCGGAAAATGAGGCTCTTGTCTTCTTTTGACTTGAACAGGAAGGTGAAGTATCCTCTCCCGCAGAATCTGATAGCGATCTTTCCCTGAATCATTGAGCTCCAGTTGCGCTCCACCCATTTTTGGACAGTGCGAGGAGAAGGCCAAAGACCTGTGAACTGTCCCACAAGTCCTCTTTCTGATAATGCTATTGCCGATTTTCGCGGGAGGGAAGGAGGAAGGATAACCTCAGGGATCTCATCTAATTTTTTTATGAACTTCGAAAGAGCGGGACGGGGTCTGGCTTCAGAAGGTTCCGTCAAGAGCGAAGCAAAAATTTCCTCAGGGGACTCAGAGACCGGAGGCGGGGAGGCGGAGCCTGCCATTGCAGGCCCGCTGGGGAAGATGGAGGGGGGGCCAACCTTTAAACGACCATAACCCCGCTGAGGGCGAGGCGGAGGCAGTAGAAGGCGCCCAGAGCAGCACGGGGCAGGCAGAATCCAAAGAAGGCAGGGCCAATGCGTGAGGCGGGACAGGGATCGGGGAGGGCAGCAGCGCCCCTGCCAGGCGGAGCCTGGAGATGCAGGCGCAGGCTGGAGGCTCAGACTAGGTCAGGCTCCAGGTCGCAGCGCGCTTGGATGATCTCATTCCTCATTGATCTTACTAACGTATGCTAGGGCCTTTGGATATAGTACATATAGAAAGGGTGTTGTTGTAACGAACAAGGTTCGTATACGCAACAAAAATATTGAAATATTTGGAATATAAAATTATCTATCGTAAGATAATAATTATACATATAAATGTTTGAATACAAAAGAGATGAGATATGATGAGATAATATTGATTACAAATTAGGGCTCGCTTATATACCTAGGCAGGCACCCCTTCGTGAATAATCATGTCCTTAAAGGCATGCCTCTTCAATATATAGTTAATCATTATCAACTATTAATTATTAATTATTATTTTCATAACATTGCCTGCCCCTTAGAAAAACTTTGTCCTCAAAGCTTACTGATGAAAATACTTGATGTATTTTTTGTCTTAAATGTCGTCTCATATCAGAACTCTCATATTTGATGATACAAGACATAATGCACTTCTGGGAGTCATACATAATTGTCATACTTTGAAATGATCTAACCATTCCAAATTAATCTTCCATAGAATCTTGAGATTACTAAAAACACGGGATAATTATTATCTTAAGACTGGATTGTGCATACATCAATATTCTTCAGAACATAAATCTGTTGTTTCTATTATGAGCGATACAAACATGTAGACTAATTGAGATGTCTGCTCTTGTGATTTGGATGTTGATTAGGAGTTCTTGTGATTTGATTTTCCCTTATCATGCATGTGGAAATTTCCTGATTTACTTCAGGTACCGATGTTATTGAATTGGTTACACAATCTTCACTTGGAATGTTCATCTTCTGAATTGCAACATCTGGATATGTTTTCACTTCAACTAGTTTGTCATTTTCTTGAGTTGTGATATTTACTAGATAAATATTAGTTCATTTCTCTTCGACTTGAACATCTAAATATTTTGACACCTCCTTGATAAACTATTGTACTTTGTTTTCTAACAACTTATTGTCCTTCTTAACCTTCTTAATTTGCGTCAGTATTTTCGCGTTGTGGTCCTTGAGGCGAGTAACTTCTTCGTTTTTGTCAGTGATAATATTTTCATCTTCTTTCTGCATATTTTGCATTGCCTTTGAATTTTCTTGGAGAGTTACTTTGATATATATTTTACGTCTTTTGGTGTTATTGAATTTGACTTCAATGTAATATCTTGTAGTTTTTTTTTTGTATTTAGGATGAGGGATCATGGTGATTCCATCTAGGCTGAACCCATAATTATGTACCTACCACCACAAAATAAGGATTTAGCGTTGAATTGCAAGAAAAAAGTTTTATCTCCAATACTTTGTTGTAGATTGCTTGTGTCATATTGTTTTTTATTCATTGAATCCATCGTTTCAATTATATTTAATTCATAAATCACTACTTGGTTAGCACATTTAATACAAACATAATTATTACCTTGAGTAGGGTCGATATAGATTGTATTATTCTTTCCTACAAGTGATCCTTTGATTTTAAGTAACACACTGACAGTTTTACTATAAATTTTAGAAAATCTTCTATTATTGGTCTCCATTTTTTTTTATTTATTTAACTATTCTATTTACTTATTATATATTATAATAAATCTATCTTAATATATATATATATATATATATATATATATATATTATTACTATAGTATATATATTTTTCTTTCTTCGAAAGTAATCTTTAACTTTTATTTAATCTTCAAAACCCATTTAAGTTTAAATTCTTAAGTATATAATAATGAAATATATTTCAATATGTATTTTATATCCTTTTCTTAAATCAATTTTTTTACCTTTTTTTTTTTAATATCTTTTTTCAATATATGAAAATCTTCCTTTGATAATAATTTTTTTGGCTCTATTTTTAATCTTTCCTTTTAATAGGTTCTATTATAACTTATTTTCTTTTAGTAAATCAATTCCCTTCATAAATGATATTAAACTTAATGATGTGGTTAATCCAAAAGATAATCTCATAATCATGATGGATCACAAAAGTCTAAGATCAAGCATTATATTAAACCTTTTTCTTCCTTCAAAAATGTGAAAAGTCATGACTATAAGAATAATCCATGTCACATGGGAATTTCATCTAATATTGTACAGTCAACTGTCGGCTTGTACGAGCACTACCTTGTCGCATTATGGACACAATTATGTATTCACATACTTGTACAATTGAATCTGAAGGATGACATATTTTTTAATGGTGGTTAATGTAATGGTAAAAATGTTTGAATCGTCACACTAATTTGATTACGACTATGACTCCTTTTCTTGTAGAGTGGAAATGTGTAGGCGCCAATTTATGGTATGCCCATCAACGATGATATTCATCAAATGCAACGGTGGGAGTGAGGACTAGACAAAATAAAATGATATGGCCACTAACGGTGGTAGATTTCAGTTTCGACTATTTGAATGGTTGTAGGATGTTTGCGACAGAGTGTTGTTGGGCATATGCGGTCGCTTCGTACGGTTGTTGGGCAGTTGGTCATGCGCTAGATGGCTGATCGTTCTTTTCCTTTTTAAATTTCAATTTTTTGATTGTTATATATAATATATATATATTAATATATAATATATATATATATTATATATATAATTTTAATAATTTATATTTTCTATACATTGACCAAAAGTCAACTTCAACTGATGGTGGTCAAAGACCAAAATCACACTCATTGTCAAGCTATAGGAGAAACTTCAAAATCTTCTAATATGTGGTAAAACCTTGGCCAATGGCTAGGATTAAAAATGAGGCTCTGATACCAATGTAACAAACGTGGTTCGTATACGTAGTGAAAATATTCAGAATATTTGGAATATAAAAGTATCCATTGTAGGATTATACATACACACACACACAAGATGAGATGATATTGATTACAAATGAGGGCCTGCTGATATACTTAGGCATGTGCCCCTTTATAAACGGTCATGTCCCTAGAGACATGCCTTTTCAGTATACTAATCATTATTAACTATTAATTATTATATTCATAACAATTCTAGGGAAACAAATTGAGAAAGAATGGGATCTTTTGAATGCACAATCTCTTAGCCCTCCATGAGATTGAGAAGACAATGCCTAGATGGTCTAGAAAAGTCTTATTTCCCATAAGTTCATAAGTTGGATTAGCGTGCCTTCATTACAATAAAAAGAGAAAGTATTTTCTTTGGAAACATGACTCTATCGAACATCTCTAAAACTTTGTTTATGCCTTTCTAGAATCCAACCGTGTGGTTTCACCAAAGTTCAGACAAATTGGGTCTTTTGAATTTGTTGGAATATTATGGGTCTATCCTAGCCTTAAGGCCATTTAAGCAACCTACTCCCCTTAGAGCATTCAAATAGGGAACATTTCTTCTTCTTTTCATTCTGAAACTAGACCATGTTGAAATTTGAGAAACTAATCAATCAACTTTAAGGAATTCATCATCTATGTAAATCCAAAAGGGAATTCATCATCTATATGTCTAAAAGGTCACTCTTTCTTTAGTACCATTTGACATAGGGAAATTGGGCAAGCCTAAAAATGAACCATCCAAATTTAACATCATTCTCACAAATTCCTAAATTAGTTAGATAAAAACTTCTTCTTATAATTATTATTTTGACATCATTCTCACAAATTCCTAAATTAATTAAGTAGGAACTTTTTCTTACAATTATTATTATAAAGCTGTAAAATCAAAATTAAAATTACACACTTCCATATCTTCATAATTAAAAACATAAATAAAATCATTATATTAAAAAAATAAGATTATTTATAACTAGTCTACGAAAACCAACTAGTATACACTTTATGAGTCCAAATTATAAATCTATTCCTAAATTTTCTGAAAACATTAATGGAGTTGTCTATAATGCGACTTTTTGGAGATTCCAGTGACGGAATCCGGCTGAAGAAATGAAGTTAAATCTTGATTTTTAGCAGTTAAAATGGTTTTTTAACTGCATATTTGGATTCAGCGCCCTGAAAAACCCCTGGGAGCCATTGATTGTGCAGAAACTAGCTATCAAACTTGGGATTCCAATGAAGTGCTGCCGGATTTTGACCAGAAAAATCCTCCAGAAAAACTTTCAAAAAGTCGCGTTATAGACTACTGCAACATTAATTGTTTTATATACTTTAATAAACTCTTTAATATTCTATGATGCTATTTTTATTTAGGTGTGTTACAAAGTATTTTATTTTTCGAATATAAATATTTTCGCAAATTGCAGCAAGTATTTTAGATATAAACCATGTTGGAATTTAAAAATATCATAATCTTGCAATTATCACTATTATAATTTTTATTTATATATAAAGATACTCTAATTAAAATTTAAGTAGCATTAACCACTGTTTAAACAATTTTGTGGTTATGTTGCGAAAATGTGCATTTCAAATGAACTTTATGAAAGCGCCACAAATGATCACTTCCTCTAGACTGAGAAGATTTCTGCTTGTCCGTAGCAAGTCATACTATGTAAATAGGGTGGTGATTAAAGGACAAAAATTATCTGTTATCGCTTGTGGAACCTTGATATTCTGCAAAGACTATGGCGATGGCGGTGGCGACCTCACATCTTCGGTTTTCGCTGTTACCTTTCAAAATCTCCCATTATCCAAAAAATAGCAGACCTCTCCCCTTTCTCAAAATCTCTCCTATCATATTGTCCTTGCCTCGGACTATCTGTGTTAGCGGCTCTAGCACTAACATTAAAGCAGAGCCAGATTTAGCAGAAGCAGAGTCGGATAATTCTCCAAATAATCAGATCAGGTGGAAACCCATTACAAAGAGGAAGGTGGCAATGCGTGTTGGTTACGTTGGGACTAATTACAGAGGCGAGTTACAATTCCTCATTTAGTGCTCTTTTGGATTATTCCAAGCCTCTGATTTCAAGGGTGAAATACATTCATAAAATTGGTTTCAATGTAATATTTTTACTATCATTTTAAGTTAAATTATGAGCAGAATGGTCTTCAGCATTTAAGTGCTGAAATTGACCATATTGGTTTATGCATTTTGCTGTATGTAGTGGCACTTTCAGTATCATGTCTCACCTCATTCGCATCACCAGTTTTCCCATGATGTTGGGCAGTAACGGAATCCAATTGCAGGATGTGTTTTTTAGTTGTGGGCTGGGGTAGTGAAACACCCTTTGTTTAGACAGAGAAGCTGTGAAACTCCTTATAGTGTGCACGAAAGTGGTCCCTTTTTCCGCTTTATCATGGTCCTTTCTCGGTTGCGGCGCGTATGCCGGGACTCGAACATGGGTCATTCCGGTGGCAAGTGTCCTTACTTATCACTTAGACCACACAGCCCGTTGGACATGGGATAGGCAAGGGCTATCGAGCCTGCCATAGGGCATTAAATGCTCGCTTAGCTGCAAGCTCGATAGCCACATGTGCCCGGTGACTATATAAATAAAAATTTGCCCGTTTAGCTGCAAGCTCGATAGCCCGATAACACACGCGCCCGGTGACTACATAAATAAAAATTAAGCATGTGTTAGCCCTTGCCATGGGAATAGACCTCGTTGAAGTAATAAAAACCATGATCAATTAATAATTGGGAATAAGCCTCCAGGTAAACTCACTTGGCAAGCAAATCAGGCCAAATCAGAATGTAAAGTAAATGTGAGTATATGAGAATGTAAAGTAAATGTGAGTATAAGGTCCCAGGTTCAAATCTCCTAAATGTTCAACCTGTGGCTGGATCTACAGAGTTTATAGTACTTAATCCCTAGGGCAACTCACTGGAATCCCATGAAAATGTAAAATAAAATCCTAAATGTTAAACCAGTGGGCGGACCCACATAGAGTTTAGAGTAGTCATTCCCAGGGCAGCTCACTTGGCAAAGGCATGAGAATGTAATGTAAATGTGAGTATAAGGTCAGATGTTTAAATCCCCTAAATGTTCAACTCGTGGCCGAACCCACATAGAATTTATGTTCAACTCGTGGCCGAACCCACATAGAATTTATAGCAGTTACGGATTCACCATGGTAAATAAATTAGTAATCGGGTATTTCCTTGAGGGCATAGCTTTCAGTACATCATTACCTCATGAGATTTAATTTTAATAAAATCAGCAGTCCTCATAACAAGCTGCCACAGTGATAACCGGGTGCATGATATGTATGGAGTTACATTTGAGCTTTGATCTTTGCCATTTCAAACTCAAGATAGAATATGAAGTGTGCAGAATTAGGAAATCCAACCCTTCCATCCCTCACATAATCTTTGTGTGCATGGTAGCATACCCACTATGAGTGTAAGGAGCCCGCAGACAGTTATTTCGTGCCAGCTGACGCAGACAATTTATAGAATATATATCCTAGGGTAGAATACCTGATTATTGAATGGGGTCTAGTAGTGGATATCAGTGGTGCAGTTTTGCTCTGTAGTAGCCCATGCTGGCTCCAGTTTATCTACCCGCATAAACCCATAACTGTAATTGAATTAACCCAAAAAATAAACAGAAATGTATATGTTATCAACAATACATTTCATATCCAGTACAGGGTAAATGGCAGCCACTATTGGTGCCAGTTGTTTCCAATTCTATAAAAAATATCCAGTACAAGTCCACAATAGTGAAAACACATCTGACTTTGCATTACTACAAGGTGAAAACAGATTTTCAACAAAAAATGAAGGGGAAAAACTTGCCCTCCCACCAGCTACAAACCTGTTCCACCCTATAGCCTACTTGGGTTCAAACTTTTATTGGCAAGGTGAACATCAATGTTCTATTTTTAGCTTTTGGGTTGTTCTGAAAGTGTTTACACCATGATAGGGATGTGCTTCATGTGATATTTGCACGGTCAAATCCTAGCCCCTTGTTGTATCTAGTGTGTTTTGGTTGATTGATATTTCAAGAGATTACTGTAGGTGGATGCTTGTCTTTGGGAAATGTCCAAGAAGAGGCATATTTCTTATGGAGGTAGTTATCTTGTGTGGCATTGACATCTTATAGATGGTGCATGTATTGAGGAGGATTGAGCTGTGGCAGAGGATAAGGAGCTATCTTGCGGAGGAGTAATGAGCAATAGGAGGAAGGGTGCTTGGCCCTAGGAGCATCACGATCACATGGTACATTCTCCTCAAATTTTTGGCACCTAGATTGTATTATGAAATTGCTTAATAATAAAACCCTCAGATCGTTGCACCAGTTTTCCTGCATTGGGTTTTTCTGGGGACATTAGTCCAAAAATAACGGTGTCATTTGTTTTTTTTTTTTGTTTTGTTTTGTTTTTGTTTTTGTTTTTGTTTTTTTTTTTTTTTTTTTTTTTTTTTTTCTTTCAGTTGATGATCTTTATGTGTTGAGCATGTATTTGTATTCATTTTTAGTATTTACATGGTAAATAACTTGTTAATTAACAGAACAAATAGGAAGAAATAAATCAGAAAGTACAGGAAGGATTTTTAATAGTTAGAATTTTTAATAGTTAGAATTAGAAATTCCAACAGAGATTTATGACGACTATGCCATGAATGCTCATGCACCTCTAGAGAAGAGGTTGGGAGACATCAAGTTGTAGTCAGGAGGACTACAGACTAGGGGCAGGATCCTTGAGGTGCCTAAACTCTTGGATCATATCCGGCTACGGGAGCCCTCAACGACAGTAGCAAAATGACAAGGGTCGGGTAGAACAAAGTGTAGTGGAGCAGCGAGGTAGTGCTTGGGTGTAGGAATCTGAGGTAGTGCAGTGGAGGTTACAGTAGTGCCAAAGGCATAAAGGTGTATGCAATAGCGCAGTAACAACAGAGGGAGCACAAAATAGCAGCAGACGCAGCTTCAGTTTCACGAGGCTTCCAGATTGATTGGGATGTCAGTATTTGGGAGAAGTTAGTTACCTACATCTCGGTAACTGAGTTGCAGTGCAACAGTTAGCAGTGGCAGTGCTAGGGGCAGCATGGGCAACATATTGAGAGGGAGCTGCAGTACAGATGTAGCAGTGGTAGTGGCAGTATCATGGGCAGCTGTACAAGAAGCAGCGGTGCAAGAAGCAGCGGTGCAGATGATGTGAGGCAGCAGAGCAAGCATCAACACAGGTATCGGTGCGGAGGATCAGTGTGATGTTTCCATGGTGAAACATTACTAGAGCATATTCCTTGCTAAGAGGGAGTGTTGATTTGTGGTAGCATCGAATGTGCTCTAGCCATGAAAATTTGTGGAGAGGCTAAGGCACATAAGATCTCCAAGACCCATAACTGGTTTGGGGAAATTCCACATGGTTGGAGAGATATTAAAATAATTAATATTTTTAATGGGGTTCCTAAGTCTAAACTTAGGAAAATTAAAATATTAATGGGTATTAATATAAAACTGGGTGAGAATGTTCTAAATGACATGGATCAAGCCAAATCTTATTTTAGCCGTTGATTAGAGACTTAATCTCGGCCGTTGAAGATGTTATCACTCCTTCGGATCTCCAAGGTTGAGGAAGAGCCCAACTGAGGTAACCACAGACCAATCTTTTGACTTGGTAGCTAGCACTACTAGGCCGGAGAGGGCTCTCTCCAAAGAATCACAACCAAGAGGGCTGGATGGATTAGGGTTTTAGGCTAGGTATAAAGTGCAGAGGTTATTTTGATTTGATTTGATGGGGTTATTGCTGGATGAGGATTTTAGGTCAAAGAGGCTAGGTCAGGGCAAATAAGATATGATTGCAGACATTCAAAGGGGCAAGGTAGGCAGGAGGCTTAACTCTTAAAAGGTGGTTTGGTGAGATGGTTTAACACTGATGAGGAGTTAGAAAGAGCATATGAGATGTATTCTTCCTAAACTGAAGAAAAATGGATAAATTATGATAAATTTCCCAAAACAGAGCATGAACAAATATGTATTCTGCCTATCAACTTGAAAATTACCATATAACAGACATGAAATGGTTTATGAGCATACAAAACATTCATACAAATGATCACAATGAAGAAACAATGCTAAACATCCATACCACATGCATCCCAAAGAAATAATTGCAACTCATCTATTAAAACTGGCCAAAATCTGACACAATAGTGTCTTTGATCACTAGTAGAACATCCAATTGAATCCAACCTCTAAAAAGAGTGAAGAAAGGGAAGATATAGACATCAAAACAAACTCCTCCCAACCTCAGGGGTCAAATTCATGAGAGGAGGAGCAATTCCACCAAAATCTGAACAGATAGGTACAGTGTAGGGTGGTCAAAGTGACTCATCCCTAATTACATTGAAATTAATTCATTTGACTTGATGAAGTCTATTTACCTAATGTATTTACCCCAAGGTAATATTAAAAGACCTTAATTACATTTACAATATCAATTATATTAGTAAAAAGTTGATTTCCATAGGTGAAAATCAAATCTGGAGAAGAACAGTGAAAAATAAGGGAAATTGTCAAGTGCGCCCTCATAGTGTCATGTGCACCCTCCATCTTGCAGGCTGCTTTTGATTGCCTTCTCGATGTCCAAATTGAGCCCAGGATAGCTCATTGGAAAGCTTTCCAAATTTGCCTTCAGTTTCCAAAATGGACTTGATTTGACCCTCCAAAACTTCATTTTCCCAAGACTGGTCAAACATGCAGCACTTGGGCCAAAAATGAGGCAGAAACATGATTTTTTGCTAGTTTTTTTCCCTTTTCACCTCACAGTTTTGCAAACTAAGGTTGGAAACATGGTTTTCTTAGATGTATTTACCATTCTGCATCTAATGGTGGTCTCCATTTCTTCGAAAAGTGCCCCAAAAAAGTGTGCAATGCCTAGGGTGCTGCGCATTTGACCATGCAGCTGATATAAAATTGCCTAAAAAACACAGAAAAAACAATATTTGCAAAAATGTGCCAAGAGGTTTCAAAATTGGTTAAGGAACTGATGTTTGGTATGGCTAGGTTTGGAGTGAAGCCTCTGCAAGTATATCTAGCTTCTTCTTCTCTTCAAGGTGAGTTAGGGCTTCAATTTTTGCTTTTGCAGCCTTGAGCTTTGCCCTTGCATTTCTTTTTTTTTTGGCATAGTGTTTTGCCATCTTCCTCTGAATGTCATTTTGTTGATTAGCTTTGTCTAGGAGCTTCTCTAAATGCTGATTGACCTTATCAAGCCAATGCTCCCTGTTCTCATTGATCAAGATGACAAACTGCTCATTCCAGGTGAGCTCATTAGCAAGCTCAGCCTCCTTTTGTCTCTCTAGTTCTAGAGCTCTTTTCAGCCCTTTAGTCCTAGGTCTGCTTCTTGGTTCTTGTTCTTCTTCAGGTTCACCATACCTGTCATAGGCCTCATCAAGCAATGCCTTGGCTTTCATTGCTTCCCTTTTTGCCTTGATGAGCTGAATCTCCATGACGTCATGTTTGGCTTGAAGCTGCTCATTCTCTTGCTCATAATATGAAATTGTTGAAGTTTCTAAGTTTACTTAGTTTAGAAACCCTTCATGCACTTTTTCTGATTTATTCCTACCTACTTGTTATTTTTCTTTAACAAGTTATTTACAAAGTAAATACTGAAAAATAAACACCAGTGCATGCTCAACATATTACAGATCAACAACTAAAAGAAACAAGAACAAACACACCACATGACACCATTATTTTTGGACCAATGTCCCCAGAAAAATCCAATGCGGGAAAATTGGTGCAGCTATCTGAGGGTTTTCTTATTAAGCAATATCAAAGTACAATCTGGGTGCCGAAACTGGCCTACTCAAAAGAGAATTTCCTTAGCAGCTATACCTCACAGTTTGAGAGAAATCTCCTGGTAGAAACCTTGGAAAATCCTTTCGACAACTCCTCAACACAAAACTGCTCTGCAACCCCAGCATCTGCCCAATCTGGACTGCGTTAGCCCCTCTCTATCTCATGTTGGTCCTGCATTAGCCTTTCTTGGCCCGCGTCAGCCCCAGGAGGCCTTGCGTCAACTTTCTGGGCCTCTGCGTCAGACACGCCGACCTCTCTGGTGCTCTGTGTAACACTTGGCTGCCTTTACGTGGCCCTGCGTGAGCCCTTGCTGGCTCTGCGTCCCTCTCCTTGGCTGCTGCGCTGCTCTCCTGACATAGTGTCTGCATCTCTTTTTCTCTGTACTCAATGCCCCTCAGCTGCCCTCCTGATCATTGATTCTATCTCTCTTAGCAAACCCTGCTCTAGAGAATAAAATGATTGATCACTCTGGTGTACTCTCCAAGTGACCCTCAAGCCTCCTCTTATACTTTTCTTGTTGACATCTCAATGGCCGAGATTAAGTCCCTAATCAACGGCTAAGATTAGATCTAGCTTGATCCATGTCTTTTGGACCACTCTAACATGGATTCATATTAATACACATTAATATTTTTAATATCTCCTTATCTGTTTAGAATCTGCCCAAACCTTCTGTGGGTATTGGAGATCTCATGTGCTCCAATCTCTCCACCAAATTTCGTGGCTAGAGCACATCCGATGCTACCCCAAATCAACAAAAATGATGTATTTTGACCTCTCTAGGTTGATTTGGAGCTCCTTGATGAGTGCATCCTTTTCCTTGATGACAATGTTGGTGTTCTTATTGTCATCATGCTCACCTAGGTCAACCAAGTTAAAATCCTGCTCCGTCTCATGGAGGTCCTCCTCTTCATGTTGAATCTCTGTCTCTGTCATCTTTTCTTTGCCTTTGTGTACCTGCTTTGCTGATGAAGAGGGCAAAGCCCCTCCCACAATCCATGGGGAAAACACTTGCCTATGGCCTCTTTGATAAGTGTGTGCCAAAGTGCCCAAATCTCCCCCTTTAGGCTTGATGACCTCAACCTACTCAATCTACTCCGGCTCACTGATCTCATCTCTGCTAGGTGACTCACTATGCTCTTGAAATGGTGATAGTGAAGGTGACTGATCTGATGATGATGAATGATCGATAGGCGAAGATGGAGGAATAAAGGTGGAAGGATGAGATGATTAAGGGACATTTTGAACATTTTGAATAGATGGATCAATGAATATGGGATTGGCTATGAAGGTGCTCCATGCAATGTTCAGTTCTTTGAGGTGATAGAGGACTATGATTTTAATGAGGGACTGATGAAAAAGACTCTTCATTTGATGTCCATATTCCCTTTTCTGGACAATATAGGCCATCTTATCAATGCTCCGGAAAAGATAGTAGGGTATGTTGAGTAGTTTTACCCTAGTGAAATGCATTAAGAGCCATATGTGATAAGAATAAAGCCTAGAAAATCTACCTTCACATGAAAAGTATTTCATGATAATCTTCATCATTGGGGCATATCTATCCAAGAGGTGAGAAAAAGGAAAATAGCCCTTTCTCTCATTTCGGTACCTTGGTTTTATGAAAGGCTCATAATAATGTTTCTCCAACTCACCTTGTTTAAACCATTTCTCCCCAACATTTGGGATCCCGGTGGCAGTTGATATAATGACAATAGATAAAGTAAAAGTGACACCAGCGAGAGTGACTTGGTTGTCATGGAGTTTGGATACGAAGAGTCTAGTCAAAATAGCATGGTGTTGGACTGCTTGAATTTGCTCACAGAAATCATAACAACCAACATATTTGAAGGATGTCACAGCCATAGGAGATGCCAAGAGTTCCCTGAGATCTGTTGGCTCAAATCTAAGTATTCTGCCCCCTTTGTGTGGTTTCCTCACCTCTGTTTCTTCTCCCTCACTGTATGGTTTGTATTCCTCTTTTGCCATGGTGTTTTAATATCAAACCCTGGGGAGGTATTAGGTTGTTGGAATATGAAATAAAGGGTTTAGGGAAAGGGAATGAAAGTGTAGGGGAGTTGAAATTTGGGAATTAAGAGTGCAATGATAGTTTTAAGGGATATACTAGGGTTTAGATGAGAGAAAAACACCAAATCTTCAATAAACTAACAAAACACCATAAGATTGACTTTAGGGGGAAGAAGCACACTATATTTAGCTGTTACTTACTTGTGGGAGGTTGAATACAAGTTTGGTGAAACTTTGGAGGCGATTCTAGATTTCCTGGACATACGCACAGTGCTTGAAGGAAGTGCGCCCTTCTCTGGCAAGTCCGTAGCGCTGGTAGCAAGTGCGCAACGCCTGGCAAGTGCACAATGCTTGAAGGGTGTGCTTAGTGCCTGAAGGAAATGTGCAACGCTTGCTTTGTTTTTTCAAATTCGCCTAGAATCGTGAGAAATGCTCTCTTGGGGTTTGCTCAAGAAATGATGGGAGGCAAATGAAGTTGAGTATGAAGTTAAGAAGGCCTTTATACTTGAGTGAATTTGAATTTTCAACTTTAAAACCCACTTTCTAATGTTTCAATTCACCTTTTGAAAACTTTGCTAATTACCCTTTACACTCTGATTTTCTTCTTTGTAGGTTGATGATGCTGGAGTTTGGCACTCTTTACATTTGAATTTGCTTGGATGAAGTTGGCACATAGAGTTTAAGTTGACAGATTTAGGAATAGTTACTTATTAAATATAATGGACATAAAATTACATAAATTAAAAAAATATTACATCTTTGTTTTTTGGAATAAAATTACAATCTGAAATAGAACTCATACTTGGAATGAAAATTAGATCTTGGGCAAGCATAGTTACATGTTTGCAAATCCTCTTTAAATGAAAAAGGGATATTATTTTGCTCATTTTCATACTTTTTTGCTGGCCTTATGCAGTGAAATGGTGTGTTATTGAACCTTGGAAAATGAAACCTAGTGACCTAATGGGACCTTGAGTGAATAGACTTCATGGTGACTTGATTGACATAAAAATATGATGAAGGTGGGCCAAAAAGTATTGATTTTTTAAGGGAGAGTGAGGCTTTTGACTTGGGCTACCATCAGCGAGTAAATTTTTGCATGAGGACCTGGGTGGAATGACAAAAATTTCGGAATGGGACCCTAATATGATATAAAAGAGGAGTTTTGATCATTGATGGCAGTATGCAAATATTGACTCTAATAGAAGACTCAATTGGAAAAGTATAAGAGGAGGCTTGAGGGTCAGTTGGAGATACACACCAAAATTGAACAGTCAATTCAATTTTCTGGAGCGTGGTTTTGCTGAGAGAATCGAGCTAGTGATCTATTGCAGCGAGGGGCAGTTTGACACGATGCCGAGAATAAATAGCAGGAAGGTAGAGATAGTGCCAGAGAGGCAGCGCAAAGCCTGGAGAGGTTGACGCAGAGGCAGTTGGGACTTACGCAAAGGCTGAAGAGACCAGTGTGGGTGACGCAGAGCGCTGACACAGAGAGCCAAGGGGCCGACGCAGAGGCATCAGTAGCTACGCAGAGGCTAGCAGAGTTGATGCAGGGCCAAGAGGCAACACTGGAGATTTTTCTTGGGGCAGACTGGAGCTGGGAAGGGTAATGCAGTCCCTAGCTGAGAGACGCAGAGCAGTGGAGAAGCTTGGAGCAGCGTTCGCTGTCCAGCTAAGGAGCTTCCATAGTTGCTTTGAGATTGTTCATCCGGTGATTGATCAGCCGAAATATCTGTCTCTAAGGAGAGGTACTATTTTCGAGGGCATTCTTTGTTGGGTGAGCCATTTCCGACACCCTATTTGTATTCAGAAACTGCATAATAATAAAACCCTCATATCTACTGCACCGGTTTTCCCGCATTGGGTTTTTTCGGGGACGATTATCCAAAAATAACGGTGTCCCTTTTGTGTTTGTCTCAGTTTTTCAGTTGCTAATCTGTATATGAGTTAAGGCTGCATTTGTGTTTATTTCAGTATTTATATTTATAAATAACTTGTTAATGGAATGAACAAGTACGAAAAATTAAACCAAATAATGCAGTAGGGATTTCTAATGTGTCAGACTTAGAAATTTCAACACGTGATTGGTAAGCTCATTTACTCGATTTCTCTAATGACCTGTTGTATTGGAAGGCTAGGGGACACATTGGATCTTATGCAAGATTGCAGATGGTCTCCTTTTGGGTTTGGTCTTCCTATATGTGGTCCTAATCATTCAGAGGGCTACTTTGGCACATGTAGGGTGTGTGTTGAGAGCCATCGGCATCCACAACAATAGACAACATTCCATGGATCCCTGAGGATGGTTAGAGATGCTCGAGATACTCTCATTGGACGAGAAAGATGCACTTGGTTCATGTTGCCCAGTCGACCCCACAATTGTATCATGCACTTAGCAGCTGACTCAGGACTTGTAGGATGATGTGGAATCCCCTACATCATCATCAGAGCCCTTGTAGATGATCTACATGCATATTCAACTCATTTGGAGACCCATGAGGTTATTGTTGTGCCCCCACACCCATTGGGAGCACCATAGGCTTATTGTTTGGAGAACAAGGGGCCAACCCCTTGTTAATCACTTTTGAGGGTCCTACTCTTCATTATGGCATCCATGGACCTCATTAGGCCACTTGAAGGGTCCTACAACATGCATAGATTATTATTTGACCTCTTGAGAGGCTTATTCTTTCATTTGTGAGCTAGTTTGGTGGGCTTGTCACCAAAAGTTAGAATATTAACACATTATTTTATTTTTGGTGCTTATGTGGGCCAAGGAGGCTAATTCGAACTCTTCATTAGTGTATAAATACAAGTGAGATGAGTTGATTTTCTCATCATCACTTTGGATTGGATCTTTTCTCTCTTGAGAATTTTGCACTTTTTCTAGGGGATGAATTGGAGCTTTATGGATGAATTTTGATGTGTGGATATTGGTCTATCTTATCTTGGAGCTTCTCTTTTGTCAATTGTGGATGGTTGGATGTATTTTGTTACATGTAAGTACATGCTTTTAATGATATTCTTGTTTTACTTTGTCGTATACATTAGGCTGGGATTTTCGCTATTTTTAGGGCTAATCACTACATGCATTTACTGCTTTAAATTATGGAATTTAGTCTCTATTATAGCATCTCTCAATGTATGGGCCATGTAATGTGAACAAAAAATATCCTAGGGGTAATTATATCAATGAATTGACTTAAGCCATCTCCTTTGCACATCGAAGTATAAAAGCTGCAAGATTGCTTCCATTTGACTTAGAAGGCTAGCAAAGTGGTCTTGAGTCCTCCTTGATTGTGAATCAAAGATCCTCGGTCATATTCATCATAGACTCCGTTCTCCCAAGACTAAGGCACTGATCTACCAACAAGTGGTCATCTAAAATCATATCTTTTCACCTTTTCCCAGGTCTAGCCAAGTTGGTTCACCTAGGGCATCATTTTCCTGGAAAACTACTCATCCAAAAAGTTTGATCTCTTAGGGTCTCCTGCGCTGGTATTTCCTCAAGGCCTCTTTCAAATTTGAGGCCATTTAGACGGTGGAGTTGTGAGAAAAGGCAAGCCCTAGCTTCGGGATCAAACTTTGCCGTAGCATCCCAAAAGGCTAGTACCTTATTGGATCAATTCAAACCTTTAAGTGGATATTTTTTCTTTGATCCATTTCCATACCTTGTCCAGGTTAGGGACAATTATTGGTTGCCATACTCTTCTCCCCTACTCTACACTGTGTCCACTTGGTTCCGTGTGGTCCCGTTCCTTTGAAAAGACAATTCTTCAAGAACCATCTGGGATACTAATTTCAATAAGGCTTTTAGGGATTGGGAAATTCTTTCACAAGTCATATCCAATAAACCTAACCATCAAATCCTCCCTTCCTTTCCCTAGAAGACATTGTACCTTGCTTAGAAAGGAAGCAAACTCTATCTTTCTAACTCTCCTAGGAAAGGGATTATTTGGGTCATTCCACATCCTTTTATTGACTTATCCTTCATCGGTGACTCCATAATATACCGGGTCTCCTCCCATCCCATCCATGAAAGTCCGTAAATAGAAGGTAGCCTTAGCTTAGGTGATAGTGGGCTAAGTCTCCATTTGTTGTCCTTGGCCTAGCATTTTCCCTTTAGGGATCCTCCTTAGGTCCCCTGCTAGTTTGAGTGGTAACACTTAGTATGTTGATATTGCAATAGAACTTTGGAACAAATTTTCAAACAGTGAACTGGTTACTATTTTGTCTTAAAATTATAAATGTTCTGTTTGTTTAACTCATTTCATGTTATTTGTCTTAAGATTTTCAGTAAAATTTTGAAATAGTCATTTCTAATAAAGCTTGTTGTTCATATATATTTGTGTATTTGCACTGCTTTCAGGTCTGCAAATTCAGCGGGACTCTGCTTCTACAGTCAGTAAGTGGTCCATTTCTGATTGTTACATGCTCTTTAAATCATTGATTTCAGAATTGCTGATGTTATTTGTTATGCAGGATTGATATGAACTTGCTTTGAGTAGAGTTTTGTACTACATTTGATTTTGCTGTCAACTTTGTATGTATATATTCATTATTTGTTTTTTGTATTGCCTTTCCTCAAGTAAGCATCAATTCAGAAGCCTGTTTATGTGATATTTGACTGTTCATCAAGATAAAATTCAAGCTAATGGCGGATAATATTGTGAGTACATGGAAACAAACATTCACAGCATCATCGCAATAGACACAGCTTCACTAGGACAGGAGCAATTATATAAAACAATTACCATTGGTATATATCTCCCTATAGTACCACTTGCAAAGATTCTCATGGAAATATGGTGAGTTGACTTGCTTGTCAACAACTGAGCAAGTAGGTGAATTTGCTGGTTAAAATCAAGACTTTGTCACTCTTGATTTATTTCATAAGTTAGGTGAGTACTTCCCAAGCCTCGCCAAACTTGGTAAATCCATCCAGAGGCGCTTTGTTTTTCTGTTCATTACTTTGAGGATCAGTCATAGTCTTCTGAACTTTACTGATGGTATCAATGAGAAGCACATGAACTGAAGCCTGCCAGAGACTCCCTGGTACTGTTTGGCATTGTTTATCCTAATATGAGTATTCTTGTTTGTGCACACTTAGATAAGAACATATGTGAAATTTGTAATCAATGCATGATAGATAATGCTTAAGAATAAAAATATTTCACACTTTCAAATAGAGAGTAATTTACCAATGTTGTGCAGTTGGAAAAGTCCTAGTGTTAGCATGTTTTGGCCATAACCAAGCTTGAAATCAGGCTAGCGGTAGACTGAGCAGCTTCAACCACTTGCAAGCAGCTTTTGAATCTTGAAATAAAATTCTGTGCAGTATCTAGGGTGAGACTGACTTCTTTTAGATGAGTCAGGACTCGTTGGAAACCTTTAGGTTGTTAATGACACCAAAGTGCAATCTCCAAAGCAGTAATAATCTCTAATGGTAGGTATGCTCCAAGTAGAATTAAAAAAAAACAAAAATTACCATGTACAAAATGTTGAAGAGTCTAGGGCATAATAACTAATGAGATTCTTCTTGGCATGTTAACTACTTGTGAGGTATTTTATCTTTAGCTTATTAGCACACTCTTTTACTTGATATCATTAGTGTGTGTATTTCTTACTTCATCAAATAGCTACCAAAACAAAGAGACAAGAACACAAGATGTTGGCATTCTGCCAGGGCCAAAACCTCTCCCTCTTGAAGAGGAAAAACTGCACAAAAATATTCTTATAGAGATTCCAATTGATGAATACCAAGACCATGACCTTTGACCTATAATGCCGCTCCAAGATCAAGACACCAATCCTCTTCTTCGTCATTGCTGAGTTCATCATCACTGCACCACTGGGATCTTCCCCGTTGCTGTCATCACTGAGAACATTATTGTGCCTCTAGTTAGATACTCATTGTGAGAATGAGATCATTGCTTCTACACCATTACTCCATCTTCACATAGATCATTGTTGCATCGTCTCAACTGCACCATCATTACTGTGTCATCTTGCTACACTACTACAAAGATCTTCCTGAGACCATGGTTGTGACTATACTTAGATCATGACTGTGTCTTGATGATATGCCGAGACTGTATGCTCCTCTCCATCGTAGATACACCAAGACTGTGAGATCAAGACTGTGACTGTGTATATATATAGCCGAGACAGAGTATGACTGAGGTTTTTCGTATTCATACCAAGACTGTAACTTTCAAGACAGTAGTCACTGAAATCGAGAAAAGACCTTTGTCATGAGACTGTTATATTTCACTGTGATCATCACCGAAGATAGCAGAGGTATCCGGAGTCCTTTTTCCCACAAAAAATCACAGAGAAACCCGAGATTATGTGTCACTGTGCTTGCCTGAGATTTCAGAGATCTTATGCGATGATGTCACTGTCCTTATCACCGAGATCCTGTACCTTACTGTGCCATCAAAGTTTCAGAGTGATCCGAAGTTATGTCCTCCTGTGATTACTCCAGCTGGGTGTTTATAGGTGTTAGTCCATGTATGCAAGCCGGCGTGAACTTAGTGAACCGTTGCATCCTTTTATTGAGTGACGTGTCATCTATATATACTTTGAAGCCGACTAGACTGTCTTTTACATCGTTTTGCTGGCAGTCTTATTCTTTGGAGGATGGTGCTTGTCTTGGAGGGCTACTTGACACTGGGTTGACCCATATTCATGCTCAAGAAGAGCTCTTTAACATGACTTTGATTGTTTGACTTTCCTAGACCTATGGATTGAGAAAGAAACTCGTTCTTATAATTTACAAAAATAATATTTTTTTTCTTGAAAAGTACAAAGATCAAAATTACATTTGTAAATACCGAACCTAGTTACACTTTCTTCAACACAAAATGTTATGGTTACATAAGGTATCATACACTTATATATGCTTATTCTAGGTGCCAGTTGCCTTGTACGTTGACATTTGTGGGCCGATTCCCATTCACAAGCTGAACAACCTATATAGGCTTCTGCAATGTTTCACAAAGTAATTTTGTTAGCTTGATTAGTGTTGATCAACGTGATTGAAGTTATCCTCAAAACTGAGTTACTAGGCTTAACATTTGTTAATTTATTCCTTGATTTTTTTTTTCCTCTGATCATCATATTGATTGGCTTTGTGAATTTTTTTTCCTTCGATCATCATATTGATTGCCTTTTTGATTTTTTTTATAATTTTTTTACCCTTTATAGTTTCAACAGAAAACATTTCACCATTTCTTACCTTATTTAGTTGCCACTGTTGTTCAATAGCATCCTTCCAAACTATGTTATTGGCATGTTATTTTGACTTTGCAACTATGACACTGGATAAGATTGGAATCAATTCTTTTTGTTATTTCAAGATTTGTTCTTAAAATGTTTGTGTATATTGAGCTGGCTTAGTTCACATTTTTCTTATTCTTATAGCATTACTGATATTGGCCATGAACCTTTTCTCTACTAGGTAAGTGATACATTGGAGTAGTTTTGGCGCTCTCTCGAAAATTCTTTTATATTCTGTATAAGATATTTGCGTATCAGATGATGGACTACTTGAAGTTGTATAAAAGAGACATTTATGATATATTGATGTTAAATGTAGCAAATGATATATTGATGTTAAATGTAGCAATTGAGGATGAATTGGAAAATGCTATTCTCAAGGCGGGAGGAATGCTCGAGAGTAACTATGGAAATCTACATAAAGTCGGATGGAAGAGGAGCAGTCGAACTGACAAAGGGGTATGATTTTATAATTACTATTTTCCTCTACTTATTACTTTCAAGTTTTTAACGTCATAGTTGATAGGGTACGCTTTGTATGAATCTGAGTTCATAGATTTTGTAAGTTTTATTGAGAATAAATTCTAGAATGATACCTTCACGTTGTTCTCAATTTTGTTTCTGAAGTATTGGTCTTTAATTAAATTGGTCCTCACCTACGTTCACATTTTCCTTTTCTTAACTATGTTCCTTACCCTTCAAGTATCTCACTATATTGTTCACAGTTCCTCATTAATTGTGGCTTTACATCCATTCTTCCTTTCAGCAAAAACTGTTGTTTCTCAAATATGTTTCTATGTTGGTTTTGGTTATCATTCCCATGGTACCTCCTATTACCCACCACCAGTGGGTGACCCCTATAGGAGAAATTTTCTCCTAGCTTTGTTTTCAGCTAGCAAACAGCAGCCCCTTGCAGCCACGGGAAAGCTTGATGTGCTCCAATTCTCCGCCGCCTGAGCCAGTCATTGTGTGCCCTCGTTTATCTGTCATGATTATTGATTTTTGTTAACATCGGATGTGCTCTAGCCTTAAAATTTGGTGGAGAGGCTAAGGCACATGAGATCTCCAAGACCCAGAAATCATTTGGAGAAATTCCATCTGGATGAGGAGTTATTAAAATAATTAATATTTTTAATGGGTTCCTAAGTCTAAACTTAGAAAAATAAAAATATTAATGGGTATTAATAAAGATATGGGTTAGAAGCTTCTAAGAGACGAGGATCAAGTCTGTTTTAATCTTAGCCGTTGATTAGAGATTTAATCTCGGTCATTGATTTATCAACAGGAAAAGTATAAGAAAAGACTTGAGGATCATTGGAGACATCGACAGATACTCAGTATCTCAAGGAAATCAATTCTCAAAAGAAGGAGATCGATTTCAAAGGGAAAGTTGTAGGGTGGACAAAGAGGAGGGTATCAACAACAATCAGGGATTGAGGAGGAGGTGACACAGGGACATTGAGAGATAGCACAGAGGCAGACACAGTCTAGGGGAGACGTAGCCCTCATGCAGGTTGACGCAGAGCCACTCAGAGCCAAGGTGAGCCATGCTGAGTGACGTAGAGGTGACGCAGAAGTGGGAGAAGGGTATCCAAAGTGTTAGAAAGTTTCCAAGGGAAAGTCTCAGGTGTTTTCTCTCAGGGTTTCTGTAAAATCATTCCTTCTAAAAGTGATTGTTGCTGAAGATTAATAAAACCCTCATCAGCTCTATTAGTTTTCCTGAATTGGGTTTTTCCGGGGACAATTGTCCAAAAACAACTGTGTTGATGTGATTGTTTCTTGTGTATGTATTTTCTCTATGTAAGTATGTGATAACTGCAGTAGAATTTATTTTAATATTTACTGAAGGGATTTCCTAAATAACTTATTGTGAAGAATAAGTAGGTGAAATAAATTAGTTCCTGCAATAGAATTTCAGGTTATAAATTTTCACATGGCATCAGAGTAGAGATCCGGCAATAGGAGAGAAAAATCAACTATGGGTCAAGAGCATGATGCAATGGCATCAACTCAAAGGGACTCACGTAGATTTTCAGAAGAAGACACAAGGGATATGGATCACGATTACTCTATGTTAGCTTCCAGATTAGAAGAAGAAGTTGCTTGCCTAGCAAGCTCTGCCTCCTCTTAGGTTTGGTATATAGATAGTGGAGCTTCCTGGCATATGATAGGAATTTGAGAATGTTTTTTAGTTTATCAGCAAGAAAGAATGAATTTTCATATCACAATGGGAAATAAGGCAAAGTGTACCTCAGTAGGAAGAGGTACTATAGTCTTTCAAACTGAAGCAGGAGAGCGGCTTCGAGCAACTAATGTGTTGCATGTGCCAGGATTGGGGATGAACTTACTCTCCATATCTCAACTTCAAAATAAGGGCTATGACATTTTCTTCATTAAGGAGAAGGTATATGTCAAACATCCGAGTTGGAAAAAGAAGGCCCAGATCGGAATCAAAAGTAATAGGTTGTATAGATTACAGCTAGAATCACCAATGGCACTGATAGGCAACAATGCAGATAGAGATTTGAATGAACTACGACACAGGAGGATGGGACACTTATGCCATGTGGCTCTGAGAATTCTTAGGAAAACAGTATCAAGAGTTTCAAAATTGAGTACCGAACGAGATGATGTATGCAGAGGATGTGTTTTGGGCAAGTATGCCAAAGTTGTGTTTTCCAGAAGTAACAATAGAGCTAAGAATGTTCTAGGATTCATACACTTAGACATGTGTGGACCGATGTCCAAAAACGCTCTTAGTTGTGCTGAATAGTTCGTCACCTTCATCGATGACCATTCCAGGAAAACTTGGATGTACTTTCTGAAAACCAAGGATGAGGTTTTTGGTCAATTCAAAGAGTTCAAGGCTCTAGTGGAGAATCTGACAGGAAATAAGATAAAAGTGTTGTGCTCAGACAATGGTGGAGAGTATGTTGACAAGGACTTCATCGATTTTTGCACTAAGGAAGGCATCAAAAGATAGTGGACAACTACCTACAATCCGGAGCAGAATGGAGTAGCAGAAAGGAAAAACAAGACTATTGTGAAAGCAGCTAGGGCAATGCTGTATGATCAGGATATGCCCAAATTCCTGTGGGAAGAAGCATGCAACACGACAGTTTATGTTCAGAATAGAGCTCCACACAAGGCATTGGGCAAAATCATTCCGGAAAGGGTCTTCACAGGGAAGACACCTAAAGTCAGTCATTTCAGGATATTTGGGAATTTAGTGTATTGACGTATACCTGAAGAAAAGAGAAAGAAATTAAATCAAACTGCTGAGAAAGGATATCTTGTGTGATATAGCGAGAATGCTAAGGCATATAGAGTCTATCTTCCAGGGAGTAGGAAGCTAATAGTTCGGCAGGATGTAAAGTTAATGGAGGACAGAGCTTTCAGGAAATCCCAAGAAATGCCTTTCGAGGAGCAGTCAAAAGACGATTCATTGGTACAACCACTTCGACCAGTAGAAACAGGAATTCTGCTGAAGGTAAAGCTTCGGAACAAGAGGAATCTCAGGAAGAGGAAGAGATGATAGATGTACCTATTACCAATGGAAGAATGAGTCGGGAACTCCGACAGATTCTACAGGATGCAAAGGACTCATTGGTGCATCTAGGAATGATAAAAGGGAGCGAAGACAACTAGACAGATACGAGGCCCTAGTAGCTTAAGTTGGGGAATCTTCTAGTTTTCAGGACGCTGTTCAGCATCAAGTATGGGTAGATGCGATGGTGGAGGAATACAATTCTATAATGATCAATTATGTCTGGGAAGTGGTACCTAGGCCTCAGGAGTCAGGACAAATCAGTGGTAGGTTTGAGATGGATCTACAAAGTCAACTATGTTACAAATGACAGTGTGGAGAAATACAAAGCCAGGTTTGTGGCTAAGGGGTATGCTTAGAAGGAGGGGATAAAATATGAAGAAACCTTTGCCCCAGTAGCTAGGTATACTTCTATTAGAACTATGGTATCTCTTGCAGCACAGATGGGGTGGGAGATTCACCAGATGGATTTCAAGACGACATTCTTGAATGGGGTAATAGAAGAGGAAGTATACATTGAACAACTAGAGGGTTTTGAGACACATGAGAAGAAGTCTCATGTATGTAGATTAAAGAAAGCCTTGTATGGGCTTAAACACGCACCTAGAGCATGGTACGGTCGAAGTGATGGCTACTTGCAGAAGATGGGTTCGTCAAGAGCAATGCATATCCTAATCTCTACTATCTTGTCATAGAGAATGAGCCTCTAGTCCTAGTGTTATATGTGGATGATCTTTTCTTGACAAGATCATCTAGGTTCATCAAAGACTACAAAAATAACCTAGCCATAGAATTCGACATGAAGGATTTGGGACAGATGCATTATTTCATGGGGTTGGAATTTTTGCAGCAGAAGGGTGAGATCTTCCTTGGACAAGGGAGATATTCTACAGAGATCTTGAAGAGATTCAAGATGCAGGACTGTAGACCTATGGCTACTCTAATGATCACCAACTGGAAGAAGATTGATGCATCAAAAGATAAAGACGTTGATCCCACCTTGTGCAGGCAACTTATAGGGTCCCTGATGTATCTGGTCAATACTAGGCCAGACATTTGTTACGCTGTCAACACCCTCAATTAGTTCATGGTGGAACCCAAGAGGGCGCACTGGGCAACATCCAAACATGTTCTTAGGTATATACAAGGAACAATCGACTATGGACTATTGCACACCTAAGGCAATGACATCAGGCTGAGTGGGTTCACTAACGCAGATTGGGCTAGAAGTTCAGTAGATCGGAAAAGTACAACTGGGTACTATTTCAACATTGGATCAGGAATGACCTCCTGGTGTAGTAGGAAACAAAAATCCGTGGCTATGACCTTAGCTAAAGATGAATATATGGTAGCTAGCACAACTTCGTGCGAAGCCATATAGCTTAGGAATTTGTTTGTGAATCTATTCAAGAGAAGGATGGAAGCAACCAGGATTTTGTGTGATAATTAGAGTTGCATCAAGCTCTGTGAGAATCTAGTATTTCATGATCAGTTGAAGCACATTGATATCAAGTGCACTTTGTCAAAGACTATATCCAACGAGGGGCAGTACAATTGAGGTACACTCCTATAGGAGAACAGGTGGCAGACATCCTCACCAAGGCTCTAGGAAGAACAAAGTTTGTTTATTTTGGGGAGAAGATGGGGATGATAAAGAATCCATTTCAGTAGCAGAAATGGATAAGTGTTGAGAGTTGCAGTGCAACAGTTAGCAGTAGTAGTGCTATGGGCAGCATCATGCAACATGTTGAGAGGGAGCTGCAGTAGAGATGTAGTAGTGGCAGTGGCAGTGTCATGGGCAACAGTACAGGAAGCAACAATGTAGTGGATGTGGGGCAATAGGCCAAGCATCATCACAGAGGATCGATGCGGAGGATCAATGTGATGCTTTTATGGTGAAGCATTGTTAGAGCACATTCCTCGCTAAGAGGGAGTGTTGATTTTTGGTAGCATCAGATGTGCTCTAGCCTTGAAATTTGGTGGAGAGGCTAAGGCACATGAGATCTCCAAGACCCATAAATCGTTTGGAGAAATTTCGCTCGGATGAGGAGTTATTAAAATAATTAATATTTTTAATGGGTTCCTAACTCTAAACTTAGGAGAATAAAAATATTAATGGGTATTAATAAAGATAAGGGTGAGAAGCTTCTAAGAGACGAGGATCAAGTCTGTTTTAATCTTAGCCGTTGATTAGAGACTTAATCTAGACCGTTGATTCATCAACATGAAAAGTATGAGAGAATACTCTAGGATCATTTGGAGACACACCGATAGATACTCAGTATCTCAAGGAAATCGATTCTCAAGAGAAGGAGATCGATTTCAAAGGGAGAGCTGTAGGGTGGACGAAGAGGAGGGTGTCAACAGCAATCAGGGACTGAGCAGGAGGTGACGCAGGGACATTGAGAGACAACACAAAGTGAGACGCAGTCCAGGGGAGACGTAGCCCTCACGCAAGTCGACGTAGAGGGACGCAGAGCCACTCAGAGCCACTATGAGCCACGCAGAGTGATGCAAAGGTGATGCAGAAGTGGGAGAAGGGTTTCCAAAGTGTCAGAAAGTTTCCAGGGGAAAGTCACTGGTGTTTTCTCTCAAGTTCTCTGTAAAATGATTCCTTGTAAAAGCGATTGTGGATGAAGATTAATAAAACCCTCATTTGCTGCACCAATTTTCCTGAGTTGGGTTTTTTCGGGGACAGTTGTCCAAAAACAACTGTGCTAATGTGATTGGTTCTTGTGTATGTATTTTCTTTGTGTAATTATGTGATAACTGCAGTAGAATTTATTTTAATATTTACTAAAGGGATTTCGTAAATAACTTATTGTGAAGAATAAGTAGGTGAAATACATTAGTTGCTGCAGTAGAATTTCAGGTTAGAAATTTTCACATGGTATCATAGTAGAGATCTGGCAACAGGAGAGAAAAATCGACTATGGGTCAAGAGCATGATGCAGAGGCATCAATTCAAAGGGACTCACGCAGATTTCCAGAAGAAGACACAAGGGACATGGATCACGATTACTCTATGTTAGCTTCCAGATTGGAAGAAGAAGTCGCTTGCCTAGCAAGCTCTGCCTCCTTTGAGGTTTGGTATATAGATAGTGGAGCTTCCTGGCATATGACAAGAATTCGAGAATGTTTTTTAGATTATCAGGAAGAAAGAATGAATTTTTAGATCATCATCGGAAATAAGGAAAAGTGTACCCTTCTTACAAACCAAAGTAGGAGAGCGGACTTGAGCACCAATGTGTTGCATGTGCCAGGATTGGGGATGAACTTACTCTCCGTATCTCAACTTCAAAAGAAGGGCTATGACATTTTCTTCATCAAAGAGAAAGTATATGTCAAACACCTGAGTTGGAAAAAGAAGGCCCAGATCGGAATTAGAAGTAACGGGTTGTATAGATTATAGCTAGAATCACCAATGACACTGATAGGCAACAATGGAGATAAGGATTTGTATGAACTATGGCACAGGAGGATGGGACACTTACACCATGGGGCTCTGAGAATTCTCAGGAAAACAGTATCAGGAGTTCCAGAACTAAGTACCGAATGAGATGATGCATGTAGAGGATACGCTCTGGCAAAGTATGCCAATGCTGTGTTTTCCAGAAGTTACAATAGAGCTAAGAGTATTCTAGGATTGATACACTCAGACATCTGCGGACCAATGTCCACAAAAGCTCTTAGTGGTGCAGAATAATTCGTCACCTTCATCGATGACCATTCCAGGAAGACTTGGAGCTAGTAGGAAAGAAGATAAAAGTGTTGCGCTTAGACAATGGTGGAGAGTATGTTGACAAGGATTTCACCGATTTTTGCGCTAAGGAAGGCATCATAAGGGAGTGGATAGAATCCGAAGCAGAATGGAATAGCAGAAAGGAAAAACAGGACTATTGTGGAAGAAGCTAGGGCAATGCTGTATGATTAGGATATGCCCAAATTCCTATGGGCATAAGCATGCAGCACGACAGATTATGTTTAGAATAGCTCTCCACACAGGGCATCGGACAAAAATCACTCCAGAAAGGGTCTTCACCGGGAAGACACCTGAAGTAAGTCATTTGAGGATATTTGGGAGTGTTGATTTGTGGTAGCATCAGATGTGCTCTAGCCTTGAAATTTGGAGGAGAGGCTAAGGCACATGAGATCTCCAAGACCCATAAATCGTTTTTGAGAAATTCCATCCAGATGAGGAGTTATTAAAATAATAAAATTTTTTAATGGGTTCCTAAGTCTAAACTTAGGAACTTAAAAATATTAATGGGTATTAATAAAGATAAGGATGAGAAGCTTCTAATAGACGAGGATCAAGTCTGTTTTAATCTTAGTTGTTGATTAGGGACTTAATCTCGATCATTGATTCATCAAAACTATCAAACTATCAAGACTTCTGTAACTTACTTGAGAAATATCGAAGGCGAATGAAGGGTCAGCGAATTTCTGAAACCCCTCACAATGAGAATACGAGCGCACACAACCTCTCTCCTTTGGGTCTCCTCAGTGCCATCGCTTTATATCTCCAAGTTCTTTTGAATTTTTAACAGAACTGTCCTCAGACAGGCGGCCCAACAGGCTTCAATATTAAGTTAAATAGAAATTACAGAAAGATATCTTGCACAGTTTAAGACTGGCGAGAGCTTTACAATTAGAGATCAAAGAAGCACTCTGTCCAACTCTTGGGCTTCTTGGTTTATGACCTCCCTATATATAACTACTCAATCGAATCTAACATCTAAAATGACAAGACACAAAGTGGAAATAATTGAGGGTCCTGTCGGATATTTCTAATCTTGACAGTGTCTACTCAACCTTTCCGAATACAAAACAAAAACTACCAAGGTCCTTTCGGACTTCTATCACTATCATAATCGTCCTTTGGAGATTCTTCTTTTTCAAAAGCAGTTCTTTCTAACATTTTCAAATAATCAATGTCCATCATTTTTGAGTAGTCTTCTTCCCAATTGATGTTGTTTGGGTCTTGCGCATCTTGGTACATGTCTGGAAAAAAGGTATCTTCTGCTTTTTCTTTTCCTTTTTCAAGTGCTGCTACTGTTCTTTCACCTTTTGTAGATGCTCTTCCTGTTGAAGTTTGCCTATTTCCCTGTTTACTTTTATCTTATGTGGATTCTGTTGTTGTGGAGTGAACATCAAATCTTTCTTTGTCCATCTATCCATAGAAGAGATAGGATTTACTTCAATATCAAGAAAGGAATCTTTGTAAGCCTTTTCAAAAGTTGGCATAAGTTGAATTGCAAGCTCAATTCCAACTAGAAGCTCTTGAAACATGTTTGTGGAGGTTTCTATTGCATGCTGTACCCATAGTTGGAAATTTTCATTAATCATAGTTTTTGCTTGCCAACCTAATTCAAAAATTATAGAAGAACAAACCCTGTTAGAAAGCATTATACTGACTATATGAACTACATCATTGTTCCAGTTTCCAGACACTATGCTTATTGTGATAAGTGACTTTTGATTAATTACAAATTTTAGAACCTTTAGTTCTCCCTGTAGTTCATTAATCTTCTGTAAAATCTGCTTCTTGTCTACCAACTTTAATTTGTTAAATTTGCTGAACCAAGAAGATATTTGTTTAATAAGTTCTTTGTTGTCTACAACATTGGTAATTCCCATTTTTTCATGACAAAAAACTTGAGCAAAAGGATTGGGCGAAGGGCTTTCTCTCAATCTTAAACTATGATAGTCCCAGGGCGATGAGAAAGTTCTTAAATGTTGTGGTGTTCTTTGAACACACTGAGAAGTCCTGATTGTTTGTTTCTTTCTGCATAAACCTTTTCTAATTTCCCAATCAGCAAAATTTTCAAATATCTCACATTGAGGAAATGTATCATTGCTGCATAATTTTCATTAAACCTTTGTAAAAATGATACTTCAAGCTCATCAAATATATCTGGAAGTCTTAAGGACAAGATATATCTTTCTACTTTATCATGAACTTGGATGGTTTCCAGATCCAAAATCTTTGCTCCAGTGAATATGCCAAGTGAAAAATCTACTCCCCCTATCAGCTGATAATAATTCAAGACTTTTAGGATCCAAAACATTTCATCTGTGTACTGTCTTGACCAAATATCATCTAGGTATTTGAAATAATTTTAACTTTCATATTGGTTAGAGGATAGACCTTTACCAATTTAGCATCCAAACCTAGTGTTATACCCACATTCTTTGACTGCCAAGACTGGCATTTTTGAATCCATTGATTTCTTCGCAATCTCAGCCCTATAATTTTCTTTATCTCTTCTGTCAAAGGACCAAGATGACCTTCAAGGATCTTGAATCTATATACGAATGTGCTAAAATCATCATCTACTGGATCTTTACTTGGGATTGTAAACAATGCTTTGTTCATATCCCTGGTTAAAGAATCAACTAGATAATTGGAGATACCTGGTACCCATTCAATGTCAAACTCAAACTGTTGAAACCAAATATGCCAAGAAAGCAGTCTTCCTCGCGCAAACTGCCTTGATATTTTTGCAGATAGGAAATACTTGAAATTCAATGAGTTTGTTCTTATTAAAAACTTTATTGGTTCTAAATATAATTCAAAGCGTTGAATTCCATTGAAAATGGCTAACGTTTCTTTCTCAACAATGAAATAATTTTTCTGATGTGGAGAAAACTCACCAGAAGCATAAGCACACAGTTTTTCTTCTTCATCCTCCCGTTTTCCAAAAAGGACAGCGCCCCAAAACTGTCGGAAGCATCCGTTTATAGGATCAGAAGGCCATTTCCTGGAGGTTGTAATTTAGGTAATTGCTGACATTCAGATTTCAAAGCTTTTACTGTTGCAGTAGCGTATTGAGACCATCCTCCTTTTAAGTGTTGCCTTATTGGAGCTTAAAACAAACAATTTTGGAATATATTTATGAATATAATTCAACACACCTAGAAATCTCTGAATAGACTTGGTATCTAGTAGTTCATCAGGAAATTGAGACAATTTTGTCAATGCATGGGGTTGCATCTGTATTTGTCCATTTACCACATTAATCCCCAAAAATTCTATGCTTTCTTGAAAGAGAACCATTTCCTTTTCTGCTAAAACAATACCATGACTTTGAACTTCATTCAGAAAAATCTCTAAACGCTGCAAATGGGTTTGTAAATCTGGACTATGTACAAGGATTTCATCTATATAAGTAACTATAAAATCATATTTACCAAAAATGTAATCCATTCTCCTCTGAAAGAATGCAGGGGTATTCTTCAATCCAAACAGTACTACTCTCCATTGGTAAAAACCAGCTGGACAAGTGAAGGCAGTTTTATGTTGATCTACTTCCTCTATTTGGATTTGGTAGCATCCAGACTTCATATCGAATTTGTTGAAAATCTTGCTATTTTGGATTTTTTGCATTATTGTTTCTGGCCTTGGCAAAGGATAACGAAAACTTTGAGTGATTGCATTAAGAGGTTTATAGTTTATAACCATCCTAGCTTTTCCTCGAACAATCCCTGAATGATTTCTCACAAGAAACGCTGAACAAGAATAGTGAGAAGTACTTGGTTCAATTAACCGTAAATTCAACAATTCATCTATCTGTTTTCTAACTTCCTATTCGTCATTAGGAGTGCAAGGAATCAATTTTCCTTTGACTCCGTTATCATGTAGAGTTACTATCTCTTATTTGGGGGATTCTACCTCCCAAAATTGCTGAGGATTATTTGAGCAACTTTTCAGCAATCTTTCATGGATATAACTCTTTTATTTTGACCAATTCAAGTTTGTACATGCCTTTTGTTTATTTTTTGGCTCTATTCTATCTTCATAGATTTGTAATACTTCTTGCCAATTGTTAGAGTCCTTTTGTGGTCTTCTTGCTCTTCCTTTCTCTGACTATTTGCTTTTCTAGCTTTTGAGTTTGCAATTACTAGTCTTGGCACATAGATAGCTATTTTCTTTAGATTGATTATCAAGCACTGAATTAATAAAAGGCATTCCAAGCATCAAACTTGTAGATGGATCATAATGTTGGATGGCAGAAATTTTTATAATATTCCCCCCAATTTTTAAAGGAACATTATCAACATAATGGGTCAAATTGACAGAGCCACCAACGGTTTCAGACACTAAGATGTGCTGCAGTGGTTTCCGAAGAGGTTTGAATAAAGATGGTCTAGCAAGGTTATTAGATCCACCAGTGTCAACAAATGCATCAACATTAATCCATTCACCTTTAACCTGAACTTCAACTGGAATATAGATCAGGCTATTTGTTTTGACAATCTTTTTCAAAAGATTTTGTTCTTCAATTCTATCATATTCTGGAACAACTAAGGCTGTAGAAGCAACAATATTCTTTTTAAATGGACAGAAAGAATTTAATTCTTTTAACGGTGTCACTCGCTGTTTACCTTTATCTTTTGGTGTTCGTTGCAAAACTGCTGAGGTGTTGTCTTCTTCTGAACTGTCTTCGGTTTCTTCAGTAACTTCTGTTTCGCTATCTGCATATTCATCACTGTAATGCATTTCTTCTTCTTCTTCACAAGAATCACTGTCAGAACAATATTTACAAATATTCATTTTTTGAACTATTTCATCCTTTTCTTCCTCTGAGGCATCTGTTAAAATATATACATCAGATACATCATCTTCTGAACAAACAATAGACCAGTGATCTTTAAATTCCTCTATTTCAAAACAGGGTTTTAATTTGCTTGAGGAACTATTAGGACATTTTCTTGCGAAATGACCTTGTTTGCAAATAAAACAATAGTTGTTGTTTCTTGGTCTATTTCTCTTTTTTAAAAATTTAAACTTTCTAAATGGCTTCTTCGGATTTGAGATCTTCTTGGGCTTGAATCTTCCATATTTCCTTTTTTGTTTTCTTTCTTTTAAAAGGTGTCCATGGCAGTACTGCTCTGCAAACATTTGAGCTAGGTGTAATATCATGAGCCTTTTTCTGCCAGCATAAATATTTTACCTTTTCTATACATTTGAACAAAATATCTACCCAATAAATCTGATCTATCTTTTTATTCTGCACATCAAGATTGGTTGGACGGGGCCTCCAACTATGTGATCTGGAAGGCTAGAATTTCATCCCTTCTAGATGAACATGATCTCAAGACTTACATCAATAGTGTGGTAGTTGTACTCGCCGATGCAGATCCGCTTAAGAAGTACAAGAAGGAGATGGCGAAAGCTAAGAGGTTGATTCTCGATGGGGTTCGAGATCACGTGGTATCTCACATAGCTGGCAAAGATACTTCCTGGCAGATGTGGGAGGCACTAGCTACGCTATAGAAAGGGGAGCGTATAGACCCCTTCCTTACTAGGCTTTAGGATGTCCGGGACTAATTGTCTTCAGTAGGGTCAATGCCCCAACTTACATAGTTGGTATGATTAGCTCTAAATAACGTTTTTTAAGAATGGCAAGTTTTCGTCCAGAGTATCCTAGGTAGAGAAAAACTGCCAGATTGGGATTGTATGTGGGCTGATCTGCAGCAGAAGGGGATGAGGCGAGATCTGGTGAAGAGCACTGTTAGTGGTAGCAGCAGCAGCAGTGGGACGAAGCAAATAAAGGAAGAGAATGCAACCCTCGCATTAAAGGGGTAGCGGGAGCAGCGTAGGAGGAAGAAGAACATTTCCAAGATTGAGTGCTTCAGGTATGGTGAGCTTGGTCACGACAACGCTCAATGTCTCCAACTTTGCAACATAAGGGATGAGAGAATCTTTGATTGACTCTATGAGGATCCTTTGAGCCCTTATTTCTCCTTTCATGTACTTTGATAGAGCTTGAGATTGCTCTTGAGATGGTTTGGTAATGGAACCCTTTACATATTCAATAACTTCATTCTCCATGAGAATTAAATCAATTCTCTTCTTCCACGCAAGGTAGTTCGAGGTCCCAACCAATTTGTTGTTCTCCTTGCAGATTGGAGTCATTTGGTTTGTAGATTGAGACATAAAAGTATAGAATACTTGTCAAGTGAAGATGGTCCTTTTAAGATGATATCCTCAACTTGATGCTGTCCTAATGTTAATTTTTGCAACTAGGGTCCAATTCCACATTGAACAACTCAGATGCTCGAGATGATGCTTGCATTAAATTCCTCTTTTCGAGAGGACCAAAATCGACCTAAAGATCAACTAATTTCGTTAAGCGGAAGTTAAGTTTTGAATTATTTTATGCATACATTAACATTATGGAATGGGTCAGCCCTAACCACATGGGTAACTACTTGGGTTACCTTAATCCCAAGTAAACCCTCAGGAAAGCCTATAAATAGAAGCGACCTCAAGTTCATTTCATCACATTTGATCAAGTCATTTTCTATTCTTCTCTTTTGTCTCGGCTCGCACAGGTTCTACGGAAGGAGTTAGCACAAGGGTCTGAAATCACAAGCGTAATGTTCACTCTGAGTTAGTGTTTTCTGGGTTAAGGACGCTGACACAGAACAAGGGAATTTGGCCCCTGGACGCTGGCACAAAGTGGACAAGAGAGCGTCCAAAAAGCCCTAGATGCTAGTAGATAGGCTTATGAGAGTGTCCAGGGGTTTAGAGTTAGATTGGGTTGCATTGGTCCCTGGACGCTCGCTCAGAGTTGTCCTTAGAGTGTCTAGACCATCCCGGACGCCTGCACAACAACTGTAAGGTAGCCTCCAAGGGTTTCTGGTGTGTTTTACCCCAGACACACACACAGAGTCTTCCTGAGATCGACTGAGCAGTTACAGTTGCCCTCACACAGTGTTTGAGAGAACGTCCAGGGTGTTTCGAACGCACACAGACAGTTTTGATGAGGGCATCCCTGGTTTAGATCTAGGGATTGACATCTTGGCTGCATTTGGCTTCAGTGATCTGGGTTTCTCTTTGCTATTATACAGATTTGTAGATCTGATCTGATAGTATCTACTGCAGACATATGTATTGGGATCATTGTACTTGTTGTCGCGCAGAGTGTCTAGGCAGCGTGACAACGGTCAGACTGGGGGCTATCACCTTCAATTAACCACTTTTCAATGGAACTAATGACCTCCTCATAATAAGATGGAGCTTGCCACAACAGATAAGGAGGCTTTTGATCTGTTGACGTTTTCTTGTTTATTTCATCCTCTAACTGATGCTGAAATTTCTGTACTTGTATTGTTATGGCATCCATCTAGTTAGAGCATTCAATATTTATAGCATTGATTTCCTCCTAATAACTTGCTTCCATGTCAGTCATTTGATTCAAATGATTAAATTCCATGATCGTCATATTTTCCTCTAGGGCACATAACTTGTTTCGCATAGAATTAATTTCCCTGTCATGATTAGCTTTCATGGTCTCCATTTCCTTCTGCATGTCGGTCATGTGATCAAAATGTTTAATTTTCATGATTTCAATCTCCTTATCACGTTTTTCCAGGTGGGTGTATAAGGTTCTCATATCTTTGACATAATAAATTACAAATTTTTCCTGATTAAGCTCCATATTTTTTACCAGCTGTGTTTGACTGAACTACATGTCTTTAACCAACTGCTTTAGTTCTTCTATAATTTGCTCATCATTTTGCCTTTCATTGTCGACACTGTCATGGATTTGATCTGTAATGGTACAAGTGGATGGCACATTCTAACATGGAGAATTGTCTTTAAATCTTTCATCGATGGCTGGATCCTTCACAAAATCACTTTCATTCTGTTGCATAATTTTAGGTGTACAAGGCGAGCTATCTTGAGAACCATATCTATCTTTAAAAGCATTGACGATGTCTTGTAAAGAAGTGAAAGAACCTTAAGGACAATTATTAAACCAATTCAAAGCATCACCCTCCAAAGAAAAGGAAAATAGACGCATTTTGACATCTTCATGATTATACTGAGGAGAACTGCAATATATGAGCATTATACGAGTAAACCCGCATAAATGCTTTCTAACAGCGACTGAATCACCACCCGAGAACAAAGACAATTTATGAATGGCCACTTCCGGAATATCATGGAGAACATCAATAAAATGACACGGGGTAAATGAATAATCGATGATGAATAATGAGGGACTAAATGGATGATAGAGAGAGACCTTTGCCCAAGAAAATCAAGAGATGAAAGAAGTGGAGTTGCCACTTGAACATGAATCTAACTCTAGGATCCAAAAGGCAACAAATAAATGAAAAGAAATGGACTTGCCACCCAAACAAGAAACGAACCAAGATGTCCAAGTACTAAAGGTACAGATGAAACGATTAATGAGATGACGGAAGATAGGGTGATGAAAAGATCAAATGACGCCAAGAAATTTCAGCCGTTTGACAGGCTAATGAATGGCGGAAAAGATGACATGTGCCAAAAATGTTGACTTTGCCGGCTCGAATGAGAGATGAGAAAGATGAAAGATAAATGATGAATGTCGAATAAACCAAGGACAGAAAAAAGTCTATCCACGACAACGATGCCAAAAAATGTTATCTCGCAGAGTGTCTAGGCAGCGCGACAACGCTTAGATTGGGGGTTGTCACCTTCAATTAACCACTTTTCACTGGAACTAATGACCTCCTCATAATAAGATGGAGCTTGCCGCAGCAGATAAGGAGGCCTCTGATCTGTTGATGTTTCCTTGTTTCCCTCATCCTCCACGCAATCTTCATGTTTCCAATCCCGCAACATCTCCACCATTGCGCGTCCAAAATCCTGCCAAATTCCCGCACCTGCAAACAAGACTTTCACGCAGTCAATACTCTTCTGCTCCCGTGGCCCCATTCTAGCTTCACATCTGCCCATTATCGTTGCAACCCTTCACTCCATATCCCTCACGTTTTATGCAGTCATCCTACCTCTTCTTTCTCTACCTGTCATTTCTCCCATTCCCACGTATCTGCAAGCAACGTCAACCTTTCCCGCAACATCTATTGCTCATCGAAACCCCTGCCATTGTGCTCCATTCCGTCACCTACACAACCTGCGCAGCAAGCAAACACACCTGCGTTCATTCCAAAACCCTCAAACCCATGCAACCCCTCATTCCGTGTCCAAGCTTCAACCTGCAAGCAATCGTCGAAACTCTCCTCACACTACTGCTGTCTCTGCTCTCTCACTTGATAACCTGCCCGTAAAGTTCATTTCGATTCCCCTTTTATTTTAAACTTTTATTGTGTAGCATATGATTTAAGTTAGGGTTAGTTTAGGTGATATTTAGTTCATTTGGTTCGTATGTTGTTAGGCTTAGTTTGTCATTGACTTTTCAAATTTTCATTTTTATTTTGTTTGAAAGAAATTTGAAAAATAAAAAGATTTATTACTTTGCCTCTTTTCATTTTCTATTTAATTCATTTTTAGGTTTTAAATTTTCAGTTAGGTTTCATACATAATTCTCTTAGGTTTATAAATTTAGTTTTGTTAGATAAATCATTTACAATCTATAAAAAAATATAAAAGTTCAATTTTTGGTTTCATTTAATTTTTATTTGTTTTAACTTTGATAAAAATTCTAAAATTAAAAATCTAAAAAACTTCTAAAAACTTAAAAAAAAAAATTAATTGTGTCGAAACATTTTTGTCACATTTAGTCTTGGCATATTCACTTAAAGATTTGTCACATTTACAATTTTGGGTGTGTCTTTTTCGCTAAGGCTAAAAGATTTTAAATGTGGGATTAATGTTTGTCATTTTTATATAGTCAAATGCGCTTAAATTTTATCTAAAGATTAGCTATATGAAAGTGGTGAATCATTTTGTGAAATTAGTGAACATTTTAAATTTCGTGATTGCTTCAAATGTTTAAATCTTTTGAAATTTATTTGCTAAAATATTGTGCATCTTGCATCTGGTGAAATTAATCATTGCTTGGATTATTTAATGTTCTTTACATCTTAGATATTTTGCAAAATTTTCAAGCAATTGTCAATTATTTCATAAGCAGCAGCAGCTAATTGATTACTTTGGATCATTGACTCCTCAAGGCACTGGTATTAATCAAATTTTAAATCTTGCTGAGCCTTAAATCAAGTAGTCGATTGCCTCGCTGTCTCCCGAACTGGCTGATTCCCAACTGGTTCTCCTTTATCTCATAGGGTCTACCCCCCTTAACCTGCTTCAGGGAGACAACTTAAACGAAGAGATCGTAGATCAGGGTGACAACCCCCGGTCTGAGCGTTGTCGTGCTGCCTAGACACCTTGCGCGACAACAATACTCTCTGCTGAAATCTTTTTATGATGATCTATTAAAAAGAAGATTTGAAAGGGTTTCCCCCTTGTGGGGTTTTTTCCTGGTCTTGGACCAATCTGCTGTCTCTTATGGTTGTGCTATTGTCTTGTTTTTCACTCAATACATTGTTCTTTCTTCAGTTACATTTATGATCGGTTATACTACTAATAATTGGATGCATTGTTAATAAAGAAGTAATTTGGGCTAAGGTAACTGATACAACATAGAACAATCGGAAATTTAACATGGTTTCAGAGTTGAGGTGAAGGACAAGCCCAAAAGAAGACAAGGATTGAAGCCCTCATTTTCAGAAAGCAGATTGCCTAGTCAAGGACAAGATGTTGTCCTTTACCTTCAAGGAGCTTGAAAAGTTGGGTGATGCATCAAACTTTGCTGCATGGAAAGTCAGACTAGAGATCATAGCTGACAACAATGATATGCTAGAATACATTCAAGGAAGGATGCTAGAGCCTCCAGAAAATGCTTCCGCTTCCCTCAAGAACAGGTACAAGAAAGGTGAGTCCAAAGCAAAGAAAATTATAGCTGATGGTTTACAAGATCATTTACTTGCATATGTTGGGAATTTAAGAAAGTCTAAAGATATGTATGACAAGATAGCCGGCTTGTATGAAATCAACAACTTGAATGAGATCATCACCTTGAAAGATCAAGTCAAGGAAGCTAAGATGAACAAAGGAGAAGTTGTCCAATCTTACATTATGAGGATCTCTCGCCTTAGAGATCAATTGCAGAGAGTTGGAGAAAATGTGTCTGGCAGGGAGCTAGTAGTTGTGACTCTTAGAGGTCTCCCTCCTATTTGGGAAACCTTCATTACTACAAGCAACAACAACAATGTCCTTCCATCATTCGATGAAATTGTTGGGAAGCTCAATCAGGGAGAATCAAGGATGATAGCAAGAGGAAGGATTAAAAAACATGAAGAGGGAGAGCCCGCTGCATATATCACTCATGGAAAAAGGAAGAAGGAAAAAGGAGGTCCATCAATGAAGCCTTCTTCTCAAAATACAAATGGAAGGAATGACAAATCATTATCACATGTTGAATGCTTCAATTGCCACAAGAAGGGTCATTATGCACGAGACTGTCCTGAGAAAGGAAAGAAGCCACGCTACAACACTAGAGGCAACTACAATAACAAAAGCAGAAAAGACAATCAAAGGAATAATCGTGATAGAAGATATGAAAGAAGAAGAAGAGACTCCTCAAGCGATCGTGAAGAAGATCATCCTCCTCAAAAGAAGTCAAGGACTCCCAGGTATGAAAGTAATGCTGTAAATAAATCGGAATACATTCTTATTTCTGCTCTTACTAGTTCTTCTCCACCAGATTCATGGGATAGTTGGTTGGTTGATAGTGGGGCCACTCATCATTTCTCTGGTTACAAGGAAGTCCTCTCTAATCTAGTAGAGAGGGAGACTAAGCTAAAGATCATTCTTGGAGACAACTCCACTCATCCTGTGAAAGGATTTGGGTCCATCAAATTTTAGTTGAATTCTAGGGAATCAATTTTGCTGCATGATGTTATGTATGTACCAGGATTAATGAATAATCTAGTATCTATATCCTCATTGGAAGATAAAGGGATGAGGGTTGCCTTTATCAATGGGAAAGTTTTGACTTGGCCTGCTAATTCACCTATGAGAGATGCATTCACATTAAGATCGAGATTTGAAGGACTCTATAGCGTTACTAGAAGACCTCTTCTAGCGTTGGTTCATAATACCAATCATCTAAGTGAGTTATGGCACCGCAGGTTGGTTCATCTACACTATGATGCACTTCCAAAGTTGAAGAAATTGGTCTCAAGTTTTCTTGATGTTCAAGCTCATCATGGAGTTTGTCCAGGTTGTGCAAGTGGAAAGAAAACAAGGGGACCATTTCCCTCTAGTAAGAATAAGACAAATGCCATCCTCCATCTCATTGATTCTGATATTTGTGGTCCAATGCCTGTACATTCTATTGGTGGTCATCTCTACCACATCACCTTTAATGATGACTTCTCAAGAAAGACGCGGATATACTATCTTAAGCACAAGGATGAAGCCTTTGAAACATTCAAGGAATTCAAAGCCTTGATCGAAAATCAATCAGGACGAAGAATCAAAGTCTTCAGGTTCGATAATGGAGGGGAATACATGTCAAAAGAATTCATAGCATTTTGCAAGAAAGACGGAATCAAGAAGGAAATGATTGTGCCATATTCTCCTAAAAGGAAGAACAAGTCTATTTTAGACGCTGCCCATGCTATGCTCCAGGATCAAAAGGTGCCAAAGTTCCTTTGGGCCGAAGCTACATCTACTGCTGTATATGTTCAAAACAGGGTGTCTCATCAAGCATTAGAAAATAAGACTCTTGAAGAAATATTCACAGGTATCCAGCTTGATATCAACCATCTTCGTGTATTTGGATGCCTCATATATTTTCATGTGCCAAAGGACAAAAGGAACAAATTGGAAGCTACAGGAAGAAAATGTACGTTTGTGGGTTATTGTGAAAATTCTAAAGCATATCGAATTTATATTCCTGGTTAGAGGAAGGTCGAAATTAGTAGGGATGTAACATTTGATGAAGATGCAGCTCTTGGAAAAGCAAGAGATCTTCCTCTGCCTCCTCCTCCCAAGGAAGAGAATGATGACTGGGATATTTTAGATGGTCCTTTTGTACCTGAATCTAATTTTGATGATGATCCCATGGAGCCTATGGATCTGTTAGATCCGCCTCCAAGTGATCCTCCTACTAGAAAGAGATCACTTTGTCTCCATGATACTTTACAGGATTCTGAAAGAAATGTCTCCATCTGTAGATCATTCAAAGAAAGGAAGCAACCATGCAGGTATCATGGATATGTTGCAGCCATGAGCACTATGTTTCAAGCTGAACCGTCCTCATTCAAAGAAGCTATAAAAGAACAAATTTGGAAGGATGCTATGGCTGAGGAATATGGATCTATTGTGAAAAATGATGTATGGGATGTTGTACCTAGACCGAAAGGGAAGTCTGCTATAACTTCAAAATAGCTATTCAAGATCAAGCATGGAATGGATAGCGACATTGAGAAATACAAAGCAAGGTTCGTAGCTCGAGGATTCTCTCAGAAAGAGGGAGAAGATTTTGATGACATATTTGCTCCTGTGGCTTGATATACAACCATTTGTTCTATAGTTGCCCTTGCTGCAATTCAGGGATGGACTCTTCATCAGATGGATGTAAAGACTGCATTCCTGCATGACATGTTACAAGAAGAAGTATATGTTGAACAACCACAAGGATTTGAGGTGGAAGATCGAAAAAAACATGTTTGCAGGTTGAAGAAGGCATTGTATGGTTTGAAGCAAGCTCCCCGAGCTTGGTATGCACGTATTGACAGTTACTTAGTGAAGCTGGGATTTACAAGAAGCAATGACGATCCCAACCTCTACTTCAAGGTAGTCAAAGGTATGCCATTGATTTTGGTTTTATATGTTGATGATCTATCCTTGACAGGTAGTGAGCCTCTAATGATTGAATGTAAGAGGAAGCTAGCCTTTGAATTTGAGATGGAAGACCTTGGTCTCATGCACTACATTTTGGGCCTTGAGTTGTGGCAAAATCCTGGGGAGATTTTCCTTTCACAAGGAAAATACGTTGTAAAATTGCTGGAAAGATTTGGAATGACTGAATGCAAATCTGTGGTTACACCAATGGAAATAAACTTCAAGAAGTTATGTGGAGATGCTGAAGGACCAGCCTTGGAAAATCCATCCAAGTATAGACAACTGATTGGGGCTTTGATGTTCCTTGTAACACCCGTCCAAACATATGCTATGCAGTAAACACATTGAGTCAATTCATGACTGAGCCCCTCCATGCACATTGGATAGTTGCCAGACACATATTGAGATATTTGCATGGGTCGATTGCACTTGGCCAGAGATATTTTGCTCGAAATGTTCAATTTCATGGATACACTGGTGCTGATTGGGTCAGAAATATTATTGACAGGAAAAGTACATCTGGATGTTGTTTTAGCCTTGGATCTGCCATGATATCCTGGATGAGCAGGAAACAAAATTCTATAGCATTGAGCACCGCCGATGCAGAATACATTGGCACTAGCGTGGCTAGCTGCGAAGTAGTTTCGTTGAGAAGGCTCTTTGGAGAGCTATTTGAGTAGGTCCTAGATACTACAATGATATACTGCGACAACAAGAGTGGAATCCGTTTGGCAGAGAATCCTGCGTTCCATGACAAGTCCAAGCATATTGAAATTCGATCACTTTATTTGAGACATGGTGTAGAGAGGAGCTGTCAGGCTCCATCACATATCGAAAGACGAATAAATTGCAGATATTCTCACCAAGGCATTACCAAAGAGAAAATTCTTGGTTTTCAGAGAGCAACTTGGACTGATGGATGTAGCCGCTTTGGATAAGGGGCAGCGCTGATCGAGGACACCGAGCCAACTCTTTCTACCCTGTTTGAGCTCCCAGGGTGAGGAATTGAGATGGAGGGCTCCTGGGATTTAGGGAACTCTGGACAATATGTGTTACCCCTATCTGTTACCCATAGGGTTGAAGAATGGTGCTCCCCTATCTTCATAGGATCGGAGAATGATGCTCCCCTGCTTGGTCTTTGCAGAGTATACCCTAGTTGACATCATATCCACAAGCAGGCTAGCTTGTTGGGAATACCACTCCTCGTTTGGCCAACGAGTTGAGAGTGTACAACCCAAGTCGATTATGATGTAGGTGTTCTACCACATGACTACTGAGATTTATTGTTGGGAAGATCGGTAGGGAATAGGAGTGGGTTGAGAATTACTTCCCTTTTGAGATTCCGGGTTGAGGGTAAGCTCCCAGATGAGATTCTAGGGTTGAGGATGTGCATATAATGTATTATCCTATTGCTTGGTATGGGTGGAAGCTATTGCTCCCCGATTCTTCTTCTAGATCCGAGAAAGTTTCAACTTTCAGTAGATAGAGTTGAGCAGAGACAGTGAAAGCATTACAACAACATGACGGGATGATGTGAAGATCAACTGACAAATATTGGCAGGTGGAATTCTTCCTAGTTGAGAGGGAGTGTTAATTTTTGCAACTAGGGTCAAATTCCACATTGAACAACTCATATGCCCGAGATGATGCTTGCATTAAATTCCCCTTTTCAATAGGACCAAAATTGTCCTAAAGATCAACCAATTTAGTTAAGCGGAAGTTAAGTTTTGAATTATTTTATACATACATTCATTATGGAATGGGTCGGCCCTAACCACATGGGTAACTACTTGGGTTACCTTAACCCCAAGCAAACCCTCAGGAAAGCCTATAAATAGAAGCAACCTCGAGTTCATTTCATCACATTTGATCAACTCATTTTCTATTCTTCTCTTTTGTGTTAGCTCGCACAAATTCGACGGGAGGAGTTCACACAAGGGTTCGAAATCATAGGCGTAAGGTTCGCTCTGCGTTAGGGTTTTCTGGGTTCTGGATGCTGGCACAGAACAGGGCAATTTGGTCCCTGGACGCTAGCACAAAGTGGACAAGAGAGCATCCAGAGAGCCCTAGACGTTGGCAGATAGGCTTATGAGAGCGTCTAGGGGTTCAGAGTTAGATCGGGCTGCATCAATCTTCTGACGCTCGCTTAGAGTGGTCTGAGAGCATCTAGGACATCCCAGATGCCTGCACAACAACTGTAAGGGAGCGTCCAAGGGTTTCTTGTGTGTTTTACCCCAGACGCACACACAGAGTCTTCTAGAGAGCAACTGAGTAGTCACAATCGCCCTCACACAATGTCCGAGGGAGCGTCTAGGGTGTTTCAGACGCAAACAAACAATTTTGATGAGAGCATCCCTGGTTTAGATCCAGGGCTTGACATCTTGGTTGCATTTGGCTTCAGTGATTTCATGGATCTGGGTTTCTCTTTGATGTTATACAGATCTGTAGATCTGATCTATTAGTATCCGCTACAAACATATGTATTAGGCTCATTGTACTCTTTGTTGAAATCGTTTTACGATGATCTATTAAAGAAGAAGATTTGAAAGGGTTTTCCCCTTGTGGGGTTTTTCCCTGGTCTTGGACCAATTTGCTGTTGTGCTATTATCTTCTTTGTCACTGCATACATTGTTCTTTCTTGAGTTACATTTATGATTGGTAATACTGCTAATAATTGGATCCAATTTTAATAAAGAAGTAATTTGGGCTAAAGTAACTGATACAACATAGAACAATTAGAAAATTTAACACTTAATGATGTTGGCAATTGACAATGCTTGCTTGAAGATGATTGCTTTCTTGATGATGTCTTCCTTCTTCAAAGATGACAATACTTCTTTTTCTAGATGATAAAAGATGTTCTTATTTGAGTGTGCTTGAGATGTGATCCTTTCTTCAGTGAGAGGGAGATCACGTTGATTTCTTTGGTGATGATGGAATTGTTTCTTCTTGCTTCCTTTAGATGTAGAAATATAAAATGTGGAGACTGTTGATTTGGGGTAGCATCGGATGTGCTCTAGCCATGAAAATTGTTGGAGAGGCTAAGGCACATGAGATCTCCAATACCTAGAAAGGGTTTGGGCAGATTCTAAATAGTTTGGGAGATATTAAAATAATTAATATTTCTAATGGAGTCCCTAAGTCTAAGCTTAGGGAAAATACAATATTAATGTGAATTAATATAGAACTATGTTAGAATGGTCCAAAAGTCATGGATCAAGCCAAATCTAATCGTAGCCATTGATTAGGGACTTAATCTAGGCCGTTGATTTGTCAACGAGAAAAGTATAAGAGGAGGCTTGAGGGCCACTTGGAGAACACACCAAGAGATCAAGATTTCGACTTTTTGGGGCTCAGTTTTCTGAGAAAGTTGAGAGAGTGTTCAGAGTCGCAGCTGAGGGTTAGTGAATACAAAAGTAGAGAGGCAGAGATAGCACTGGGAGGATTAGCGCAGTAGCTGGAGAGAGGGACGCAGAACCAGCCAAGGGTTCACGCAGAGGCAACCAGTGCTCACGCAGAGGAGCCAGGAGCTGTGCAGTGCCTTAGAGGGCCAACGTGAGTGATGCAGAGGGCCAGAGGACTGACGCAGTGCCTCTAGAGGCTAACAAAGGCTGAGCTAGAGTGACGTTGGGCTAACACTGAGCCAGAGAGAGCTGACGCAATCCCTAGAGGCTGATGCTGGGGTTTCGTGGGGCAGATTGGAGCTGCAGAGTTGCTAGATTGTTTATCCGGGGTTTCAGCCGGAATATCTGCTTCCGAGTAGAGAGGTACTACTGCCGAGATTTTTCTCTATTGGGTGAGCTAGATTTGGTACCTAGATTGTATTCTGAAATTGCTTAATAAATCAAACCCTCAGATAGCTACATCGGTTTTCCTGCATTGGGTTTTTCCAGGAACATTAGTCCAAAAACAATGGTGTCACTTGTGTGCTTGTTTCTGTTTCCTTCAGTTGATGATCTATACCGTGTTGAGCATATACTTGTATTTATTTCCAGTATTTACATGGTAAATAACTTGTTAATTAACAGAACAAGTAGGTAGGAATAAATCAGTAAAGTACATAAAGGGTTTCTAATGGGCTAGACTTAGAAATTCCAACAGAGACGTCAAGATGTTTCAAAAGTGTTAAGTCCTTCTTTCGTTGGGAGGTGTGAAATTTTCACAAATTGGAATCCTATTGCAGCCACTAGAAATTATTCTCCTAATTGTTATTTTAAATTAACAATTTATTTACTGTTTCCTAATACAAATATTGAATAACTCACACTGCAACCTACATAAATAAAACTGCGGAAGAATAAACGCTGGAAAAAATGCCAGCACACATAAATATACATAATTATTTTTGGATCAATGTTCCTGGAAAAACCCAACTTGGGAAAACAGGTGCAACAATTGAGGGTTTTAATATTAAGCAGCAGTGAAATAATCTGAGTACAACTGGACACTAAATCTGGCAATCCTATAGAGAAACACTGGCAAAAATCAAGAGAGGAATTTTCCTCACCCTGTAGCCAATTTCTTGGCACAACTTGCCTTTAGAATTTCGGCCTTCTGAGGTACTGCGTTAGCCTCTGCGTTACTCTGCGTAACTGGCTGGATGGCTTGCCTTCTATTGAATTCTGATAAAGTCGTTTTGCCTTCTGCTAACTAGAAAGTTGCTTCTCCGCCACTATGGGACTCCTTCTCGACCTCTGGAACTGAAAATGTCAGTGTCTCCCAACAAATGGACTTTGCCTTTAAAGGCTACTGCGTAGCTCTGTGTCAGCCTCTCTATGGCTCCTCTGCTTCTCTGCAAATGCACTCACCGGATTTGGAATCCTTCCTTCGGCTTCACTGTCCCTGCCCCTCTCTCACTGCTTCAATCTCTTTGACTCTCTCTACGACAACTGATTGCAGCTACTCTAGAAATCAATCTTCCAGTGAAATCGAACTCCTCAATTGTTTTCCCAAGCCCCATCGGCTTCTTCTTATAATCCTCTGTTGAGACTTCAACGACCAAGATTAGATTTTAATCAATGGCTAGGATTAACTTGAAGTCAATCCGTGTGAGTTGTTAGAACATTCACATCTTAACTTAATTAAATATTGATTAATTAGTCATATTTCCTAACTTTAGACTTAGGAAATAGTTAAAAAACACTGACTAATAATCTAATTAAGTCATTTCTAGGCAGAATTTCCAGAAACGATTTCTGGGTTTTGAAGATCTCATGCATTCTAGCCTCTCCACAAAATTTCTAGGCTAGAACTTTGATGCTACAAAAACTAACACTCCCTCTTAGTGAGGAATGTGTTCTAGAGTTGCTGCCCACCAACCACTGCGCAACTTTGATATCTGTTGCATTTGTGCTGCTGCTGACCCTGATGAACTGCAGCCAACACTGCATTTGCATTGCAACTCCCTCTACATCTGTTGTTGTTGCAACTGAAAAACATCCTAAATACTGAATCAACTATGATCAGTATGGTGCATCTGTCACCTGAGTATTCGACTGCTGCTAGTATCTGCACTGTCATTGAGGCATCTGCGCTGCTGTTGAATCTGCACTGTGCCACCTGCACTACTGTCAACTTTGCATTGTGCTCCCCAACATCTGACTGCAACTAGACTCTGCATCTTTCACTCTGGTATTTGACTGCATCTATTGACACTGTTCCATCCTACTACTAAACACTATGGGTCGTTGTAGCCAGGTAATGATTCAAGAGGTGGACCTCCTCAAGAATCATGCCCAATCTGTAGCGCTTTGGGGCTACAAAACAAAATCACCCCATTTCACTCCTGGAGGTATGTCAACAAACATGGCGAAGTCTTCGTCCAGCCTGGAGGAAAACCTATCGATCTCTACTGATACTACCTGCTAGTCCCGCTTCTCCTCCTTGTCCTTCCTCTTGAGAGGAAACTGGGTACTGTAGTGACCAAGCTCACCACATCTGAAGCACTTGACCTTCGACACGTCCTTCTTCTTCTTTCGCTGCTCCCCCCGTCCTTAACTGGGACCCTTTGATGCGAGGGCCACATTCTCGTCCTCCTTCACCTCCTTCGATCTACTGCTGCTGCCACTAATGGAGCTCTTTAGAATAGCTCGCCTCAATTCCTCCTGCTGCAAGTCCACCCACATCCTGTTCCATACTGGTAGCTTGTCTGTGCCCAATACGCTTTGGACAAAGACTTGCCACTCCTTAGAGACACTGTTGAGTGCTAATCTCACAAGCTTTGTGGGTCGAGGCGTTGCCCAAACAACTGATAACTAATCTCGGACTTCCTGAATCCTAGTGAGGAAAGGGTCTATGCCTTCCCCCTTCTACACTCAGATGAGCCTCAACTTCTTCTCTAAGTACATCCTCGACTGCTCAGAAGTGCCCTAGTACAACGTGGAAACTGTATCCCACATTTCCTTGGTAGTATCTTTGCCAACTATGTGAGAAACAATGTGATCCTGCAATCCATCCAGGATTAACCTCTTTGGCCGCGCCATCTCCTTTCTCTATTCCTTCAGCTGATCTACATCCTGGGGTACTGTTACCACTGCATCTATGTATGTCTTTAGGCCAAACTCATCCAGAAGGAAGGACATCCTTGCCTTCCAGATGACATAGTTGGAAGCACTGTCCAATCTGTCCTGATCTTGAAGCCCAGCAGTGGCCATCTCACAAATGTCGAAAATCTCCTCTTCCCTTCTGCTCAGCTATTCGTACTCCCTTCTAGAGTGAGAAATGCTTCACACAACGATTGCTGATCTACAAGGAAAATCAAATTTCTTGAGACTAAAAGTTCCCTGAGGAAAGTTTTCCCTCAGCTTGTGCTCTTCTTCCACCCGACACTAGCTCTGTCCTAGCAAACTGCTGCAAAACTATTGTGTCCAACTAGAGATCTGCTTTGTGAAAATCATGGCTGCTCCCTCTGCCTTTGGATTCCCTTGATATGGAGAGTCTTTTGCCCCTCTTAGAAAAATCAAATCTCCTCAAGAAATCCGGCCTCTTGGCAAAGTGACTGCGTTGCTCTCTAGGGCTTCAATCTACTTTCCACACTGAACAACGAAAGTCCTTTCTTCGCTACTAATCTCTCTAGCTGATCATCTATGCTCTGATATCATGCGAAAATTCCACAAACCAAAATCCTATTGTAGCAACTAGAAATTATTCTTCTAATTGTTATTTTAAATGAACAATGTATTTATTGTTTCCTACAACAAATACTGATAACTCACACTGCAGCCTACACAAATAAAACTACGGAAGAATAAACGCTGGAAGAAATGCTAGTGCACACATAAAGTTACACATTTATTTTTGGATCAATGTCCCTGGAAAAACCCAACTTGGGAAAACCGATGTAGTAGTTGAGGGTTTTAATAGTAAACAATAGTGAAATAATCTGAGTACAACTGGATGTTGAATTTGGCGATCCTACAAGCAAATACTGGCAAAAATCTGGAGAGGAATTTTCCTCACCCCACAGGGAATTTCCCGACACAACTTACCTTCTGAATTTCGACCTTCTGAGTCACTACGTCATCGTCTGCATTGCTCTGCGTAGCTCGCTGGATGACTTTCCTTCTGTTGACCAGAAAGACGCTTCTCCGGCACTCTGGGACTCCTTGCTGGCCTCTGGTACTGAAAACATTAGTCTCTCCTAGCAGATGGACTTCGCCTCTAGAGGCTACTGTGCAGCTCTGCATCAGGATCTCTGTGGTTCATCCGCCTCTCTGCAAATGCAATCAGTGGATCTGGCATCCTTCCTCCAGTGCCACTGCCCCTACCCCCCTCTCACTACTTCGATCTCTCTGACTTTCTCTTTGGCAACTGACTGCTGCTACTCTGGAAATCGATTTGCCAGTGAAATCAAACTCCTCAAGTGTTTTCTCCAAGCCCCATTGACTTCTTCTTATAATCCTCTGTTGAGACTTCAACGACCAAGATTACATCTTAATCGATGGCTAGGATTAACTTGAAGTCAATCCGTGTGAGTTCCTAGAACATTCACACCTTAACTTAATTAATTCTCGTTAATTAGTCATATTCCCTAAGTTTATACTTAGGAAATATTTAAACAAACTTACTAATAATCTAATTAAGTCATTTCTAAGCGGAAATTCCAGAAACTATTTCCGGGTTTTGGAGATCTCATGCATTCTAGCCTCTCCACAAAATTTCAAGGCTAGAACACATCCGATGCTACAAAAACTAACTAGAGCTAGGGTCTTTAAGGTCTTCTTCTTCTTCTACAGGTTGTAATGATGTGATTCTTGTGACGTGATGTGTGCTTCTCCTTGATGCTCTTTGTATTCCTTGATGATTTGATGTCCTTGATGCTTCTCAGTTTTCCTTGATGATCTCCTTGTGCTCGACCGTTGTGTATCCTTCTTCAATTGGAGTGATCTTCAAGTTGCTTTTCCTTGTTGTAATCACCTTAGCTCTGATACCATGTTGGGAAAGCTAGGGTAGCTATATTGGGTGATTTCTCTTAATTTGATAACTGCTTGTGGTGCTCTTTTACTTAACTTGATGTATTTGTTATTTGCTTCTTCTTTTACTTGTTTATTATTATTATCTTATCATCAAACACTACCAAACTATGAAGATCAAAGAGACACGAGGACACAAAATGTAGGCTACTAGCTATGGCCAAAACCTCTCCTCTTGAGAGGAAAACCCACAAGAATTCTTTTCTTATATAATGTTCAAATGACGAATTCCAAGACCTATGACCCTTGACAAAGACCCCTCCAAAACCAAGTCAAACCTCTTCTTGATGAGTTATTCTTCCACAAAGTCAACACTAGTCAAACTGCATCTACACTTCAGATTTTCGATCCTTACTTCAGAATTTTGTCATGGCTTCAGAACTGCACTTTTTCAGCTTGCCTGTACTTTCTTCAATTTCGCATGTAAGAGAGGATGGGTGGCTGAAATCACCTTTTTTATCCTTCGCTCAAGGTGCTTTTCCTTCCATAACAACTCGGCTACATTCCTTGATTCTTTTGCTTCTAGATTTCAACTTCTTCTAAGTAGGTTTGCAATTCGGTCTACTTGCAACAGATTGATGCCCTAAATGTTTGCACGTGTGGAAAGAATTAGCCCCAAAACAGTCCCTAAAGCTTCAGTTTCTTCTTCTTTAGATCTCCTCCTTTTTCGCTAGGTCTTCTTGTCTTTCTTGTGCTATTATCGAACTTGATTGATAGATCTCAAATGAGGGTGAGTGCTTCATAGGCTTCTTAGGAGCCCTAATAGACTGACTTCTCACAGTTTTTAGGCCGATTTGTCATTTGCAAGAGAACTTGTCTTGGGTGCGAAAATTTTTGAATCTAAAAAACTAGATATCCTATTGTAGTAAACTAATTTGCATTACCTACTTGTGTTCTTCATTTAACAAGTGATTTCTAGAAATATTTAGAAAATATTAATGCAAATACACTGCAGCCTACACCAATATACAGATCAAGTACTGAAAAATAAATGAGACAACCACACAAAGGACACTTATTTTTGGACTAAATGTCCTTGGAAAAACCCAATGTGGGAAAACCGGTGCAACGTATATGAGGGTTTTATTATTAAGCAGATTTCTGAGTACAACTAGGGTGCCAAATCCGGCTCACCCAACAGAGAATAAACCTGGCAGAAGTACCTCTATTCGGAGACAGATATTTTGGCAAATCTAACAACTGGATGAACAAACCACCTAGGTGACTGTGCTGTTCCCAGTGCTGTGCAGCGATGGCTGCTCCTAGCTCTGTGCTGGAGCTACGTCACCTCCTCTAGGAGTTGCGTCACCCTCCCAATGAGCCTTCCCGGCTCAGAATTCGATTTGCTGAATTGGTGCCTAATCTATCTCACAGAAACCCTAGCATTGCCACTAAGTCACTATGTTGGCCCTCCAGCCTCTGCGTCACCCGTTCTGGAGTTGCGCTGTCTCTCCTTGGTGCTGCACTGCTTGTCTGCTATGTATTCTCAGCCTTGGACTGAAGTCCCTCTGCCGAACTGCTCCACTCTGCACTAGAAGCTCACTCTGAAATTCTCAGTAAACCACGCCCTAGAATTTTGAATTAGCTCAAGTGTTGCTATGTGTGTGTGTATTCTCTAACTGACCCCAAGTCTCCATTTATACTTTTCTTGTTGAGAAATCATCAGCCGTGATTTAATCTCTAATCAGCTGCTAAGATTAAATAAGACTTGATGCTCGTCTCTTAGAAGCTTCTCACCTATATTTTCATTAATACCCATTAATATTTTAATTTTCCTAAGTTTAGACTTAGGAACCCCATTAAAAATATTAATTATTTTAATAAAATACAATCCGGGTGGAATTTCACGGTCTAAACTTTTCTGGGTCTTGTAGATCTCATGTGTTCTAGCCCCTCCACCAAATTTCGGAGCTAGAGCACCTCCGATGCTACCCAAAATCAACACTCCCTCTTAGCGAGGAATGTGCTCTAGCAATACTTCCCAATAGACGCATCACATTGATCCACGACATCGGTCCTTTGTGCTGCTGATGCTCGTCCTGTTGCCCCTCATCCACTGCACTGCTGTTGCTTGGCCTGTTGCCCTTCATCCATTGCGCTGCTGCAATTTGTACTGCTGCCCATGACATTGCCACTTTCACTGCTACATATGTACTGCAGCTCCTGCTCAATATGCTCCATCATGCTGCCCATAACATTGCCACTGCTAACTGCTGCACTGCAACTCAATTGCTACGAAGTAAGCAACTGAAAAGTCATCCAAAAGCTGATATGTTGGTCAATCTGGATGCCCCTTGACACTGAAGCTACCTCTGTTGCAAATATGTGCTGACCCTCTAATGCTACTGTGATGCTGTTGTATCTGCTCTATGCCTTCCACATTGCTGCAACACTCCACTATGCTGCTTCAAACTTTGGTGCTCTAGCTCTACCACCGTTGCTTCATCATCTCTCGCACCAACTGACTCCCTTCATTCTGCTACTATCATTAAGGGCTCCCGTAGCTGTATATGGTCCAAGAGTTTGGGCACCTCAAGGATCCTGCCCTATATGTAGTCCTCTCGACCACGGCTCAATATTGCCCCACCTCTTCTCTAGAGGTGCATGAACACTCATGGCACAATCATCATCGTCCTATTTGTCAGCTTGCGCTGGAGCAACCTTTGAGTTAGACTTCTCTTCTTTGCCCTTCTTCTGAGGGCACTGCGTGGCGAAATGACCCATTTCTCCACATTTGAAGCATCTGACTTTGGATATGTCCTTCTTTCTCTTCTGCTTCCCTTGCTGTCCCGCTAATGCGAGAGCCACATCCTCCTCTTCCTCCTCCTTGAATTTGATGCCTTTGCTGCTGCTTCCTGCCTTGGTCAACCGTTTGATCTCTTCCTGTCGAAGAGCTACCCACATCTCCTCCCAATTGGGAAGAGAAGCTCTGCCCAGGATGCTTTGGACAAAGGTTTCCAAATCTTCAGTGGCTGCATTTAGGGTGTTAAATTTGGACAACTAGGTCCAAACTCCATGTTTTGATTCTCAGATTAAGAGGCTAATATTTTTGTTGGATTCCTCTTTCTGAGAGGTGTAAAATCCATATAAAAATAGTCTTAATCCGATGAGCAGAACTTATATTTTGAATTTATTATTCTTAATAAATTATATGTGCAAGGTCAGCCAGTTTTGTAATGTAGGCTCACATGCCCAACAGATGTGTCACACACCCTCATTGATGGATATAAATACAGGAAAAGTTGGAGAGAATTTCATCACAACTCAACTCACATCTTCCTCTCTCATCTTAGAGAGTATGAGCTACCTGGAGGACGAATTTTAGCCACACGTGGGAAGGACGAAGAGGACAGACCGTACGGCTTTTCTGTTGTAGGGTTTTTGCTGCTAGGGTTTCGCAGAAGTTTGACCAGCGTTGACTTTGGTCAACGCTTGGTCCAATCAAGCTGAAAATTGGTGGAAGGTTCAATTTTTGAAGGCCGTACTAGCTGGCACAAAAA